>BMAV01017675.1:126018-137712 GCA_019973955.1 Trichonephila inaurata madagascariensis | reverse complement strand
TGAATATTTAAATATTTTAAAGAACAGTTTGAAATTATCTGCCCCAAATTTGGATATTGTAGAGATGACTTCCTTTTTTAACAAGATAATGACACTTGCTTAATTATCTTGCATTGCTCACAATGTAGGCCACTGGTGTCTCTGTAACTCATACAAATTCTGAAAAAAACTCCTAAATCACCTAATTTGGCGTAGTAGAACATATTTCATGAGAATTTTGTTTTAAAAAAAGAAAACATGACATATAAAAATCAAAATGTGAAGTAAAAACAGTAATCATATAATAATGGAGAAACATCGATGTAGAAATTACTAAAAAACTGATGAAATCTTTGAGTGAGTGAATATTAACGACACACTGCTCCGTTACACGAGGGGCTTTGGCGACGGACCTCATAATTTTGAACCATGGAGGACGAGACCTGAGCTGGCACTCCTTTCTCCTAGCTACCACACCACACGAGGATGTTGGAGTTTTTGATAGATTTAACGTCCATCGCTTCCCTACACGGCGGGACTTAAATAACTTTTTATTGTAATACTATTCTTAAAACAATTTTATATACATTTTCCAATCTAAGTGACACTAAATATCATAAATACTATCCATTTATACACTTTTGCAAAATCACGGTTCCGAACGTATTCGGATACCTTAAACGTCTTGCTATAAATTTCATCAAGTGGCAGCGGTAGCCTAGTGGTCAAGGTATCGGAACATGGCTGGCATGTCATGAGTTCGAACCCAGTACCACTTAAAAGTTATTGTGAAAGTTAAAATATATCCTACTAAGTATTAAATTAAGAAAAAAATAGAATATTCTGAGACTTTTTTTTAACTGTAGGAAAACCTTTGTGGAGTAATTTTTTAGTAGTTTTGTATTATTAATTTTTAAAAATAATAGTTACATTATGTTTCAAAAATTGGTTATGTTATTCCATTAAAAACACAAAAGTTGCAGATATCACAAAAAGAATCATAATTCTGATATATTAATTTTTTTTAGTCAAGAACATTGTTTTATAGAAAAGTGTAAGTGAGCGAACACTTTTGTGGTCCACTATATATATATATATATATACACACACACACAAATTCCTCAACCCTTTAAAAAATAGATACAAACAAATAAAATTTTTTGTTAGTATGAAAGAAATTCTTTGAAGATATATAAAACATTCTTCACAGCATGCAGAGTGTACTTATAAAAAGCAAACATTTAAGGATTTTGTGCTCCACAATTAGAAAATGAAAAATAATGTGAAAATTTTAAAATTGAAACTAAAATAAAGGTCTTCCTTTATTCCAGTATTATTCTTAGTCATATGCAGTAAAAAAGATGCCTTTTTTGGAACATTTTAAGCAAAATATTGATCTTTAGTGGTTAATTTACCACGAATGTAATGTAATTTATGTTAACTTGTCACAGATGCGTTATATGAAATGATGGGACAAAAAAGTTTAGTGCTTCTCTTTCAATGCAAGATTAAAGCTCACATCACAAAATATTCATTTAAGAAATATTGACTTATTAGAATTGACCACAAGGACGACTAGCACGATGATTTTCTGACTTTTCCCAAACAAAAATGAAAAAAAAAAAGTTTAAAAAAAATGTGACTAATTATATTGAACTAGAGAATATAGAACTAAGGTTTTTACTTGGGATTATAACTTTTCTTTTTTGCATTTAGAAAATGGAAATATCACACGCAATCGAAATTTTACTTTATGTTATTATTTTAGAATGACTAAAGCACTCTATCTGAAGAATATGAGTCAAAATTAACATATTTCTTACAGTTCTTATAAAAATAAGCCAAAAGTACTTATTAACCGTATGTGTCTACCAAACAAGCGATACTGCCTTGCACCTCCTATTTAAAGAGCAAAATGGGCACTTCTGATTAATTTATTGAGTTAATTAATTTATCGAGTTTTAGGATAAAATAATATAATTAATATAATTATGATTATGCTCTGCATCACAGCTAATGTTATCTGTCTATCTACCTCTACATATTCAGAATCAGCATAAAACGTTCTTTATTCATTAAAGATAATATGGTAAATGATGGGATTGTAGGAAAAAAACACTTTTTAAATTATAGAAGGGGTGAACATAGATGCGCTCGACCTTAATAATTCTTCAGAATATATTTCTAAATAGATTAATACGAGATTAAATCATAATTCTACTGTCAACCAGTTATTATTTTTATTTAAAGATCTTCATGTGAATATTTTGATCTTCAAAATATTGGAAATGGAGGAAGATCGTTAATACATATTATAAAATAGTTTATACAGGATATTTTTTAAAATCCTTAAAATACATATTTAAGAATATTACTGAGTTTTTAAATAACAAACAGCTTTTAGAACAATTTCATTTTAAGTCATTATTAATTGCTACGTGGTATTAATATTATTTTTAAATAGCGCTATAGAAAACATAATTAATTATCAAATAGTCACCTGTACCGCATATATGTATAAATCCATGTTAAATTTCATCAATATTTGAATACATAAATTGATTAAGAATTTTTTCATAATCAGCAAAATAACATAGAATATAAACAATACAATTAAAACCATATAATTAAATAAAATGTAATATTAAACAAGCAAATATAAAAAAAAATGTTAAGTTAATTCCTACTTAGATCAACGAAATTTTTTTTTTTTGTTTTAGCTACTCTTTTTATTACATAGTTAGAATTAATACAAATATGTATATACAGAGGACAGAATCACAACATTAAGTGGTCATTAATTTTTATTAATTATCATTAAAGTATCGTACTGTCATCCAAAACAATGTCTACATAAAATTTCAGTTCAACTGAATGCTTTAAAACGGGAGAAAAAAATTCTTGTATAGTTTTAATCCAAGTCGGTATAAAATGAAGCCAACTCGACTGTATCTGTAGTATCTGTTATTCTTTAAATAATTAGTTTCAGTCAATTAATTTTAATTAATTACAATTAAATTATCGTATTACAATCGTGTATATAAATTTCTGTTCAACTGAATGCTTTGAAACGTGAGAAAAAAACCTTTTCAAGTTTTGACACAAGTCGCCAAAAGGGTCGCTAAGTCGCCAAAAATGATGCCAACGTGGTTGTATTTGTAATTCATTAAATAATTAGTTTTAATCGATTAATTTTTATTCATTATAATTAAATTACTGTATTGTCATCCAAAATAATCATGCATATAAAATTTCAGCTCAATTGAGCGCTTTAAAGTGTATTTTATTAACGATTGAAAATTCCACCAAGATAAATAAATATATAGAAAGCGTGAACTAATAGTAGGAATTGAATTACAACATAGAACAATAGAATTAAAAATGTGTTTATAATACATTAAAATGCCTTTTCTTTATTTATTTTAAATTTTCACTGATCCAAAACTTTATCATTCGAGCCCTCGATACCGGATGAGATTAATCTATAGAAGAATAGAGAAGCACATAAAGATGAACATTATCTTTGACTTTGACCAGGATTAAACAATAAAACATCTGTTAATTTTCTTACGGATAACACAGTAAAGATAATCATTGCAGTATTTAAGGAGCGATCGGAAGGGTACGATATTGTCTGTATTGCCTATTGCATACAATCTTTCAGAATTCATCATGAAGCTTTTGGTTCTCGTGCTGGGCCTGGCTGCCGTAGTGCTGGCAGAGGAGGAAGATACTGGTAAGAAAATTATCTTCCATTTGTCTCAATTCCCTTTCTCTCTCTCTCAACTGGAATACTCAGTTAAACAATATTTATTTTGGAGTGTTAATTAACGAATGATACTCTGAAAAATCTTTTTGAATAGAAATGGAAACCATATTTTTGGTTTAATGACAAAATATATGATTGCGTCAAAATATCAGTACTTTAAAACATGTTATACAGTAAGACCCCGATTAACGCTGTTTCGGCTTAGTGCTCTTTTATTTCAACCCGGGGATTCCCCGAAATTGCTCTCAGCGCTACGGGGATTCCCCGAAATTGTAGGTTTCAAAATACGTACATAACATATCCGAAACAGTGTAGTTGTGTCTCTTGTTTGGTGCGATGCTGTGCGGAAGCAAATTTTTCATTTGAAACATTTGTTGAGATTATTGTAAGCATAAATTTAGATAATACTATAACTATTAATACAGTGACAAATATTATGATCTTTAGTTTTTATCATGGGTGATAATGAAAAACAAGAAAAGAAAGCAACCAGAAAAAGCATTTCACTGGAAACTAAAATGTAAGTGATTAGAAGATTAGATTCTGGTGAATGTCAATCTTAAATTAGTGCTGCATTGAGTTTGGCAACTTGAACATGTTGCCTTCTTGACAAAAAGGCAGTAAATTAGAAACACAGAATAGAATGAATAATCTGACTGACTTAGAATTTTATTTGTTTATATATATGGATATTATTCCTTTATATTGTTTTTATTTTTGTAAGAAATAAATGTTTGGTTTTATTTTTATTAAAAAAAACATAATTATTAAATTTAATACCTAACCAATTTTCTAACCATCTTCCCCTAACCCCATTATTTACATGTTAAGATAGCCTCGTTTAGCTCTGTTTCGCATTACGCTCTACTTTGATGGAACGTATTCCCCGCGTTAAGCGGGGTCTTACTGTATAACATTTTTTTCACAAAATAATTTATCATCAATGTATTACGAATATGACTATTAAAACTGGGATCAAAGCGAAATTCAATAAGGGATGGTTTGTTCATCTTACTAAAAAGAATCTAGCTCAAAACAATTTTGTTCTTTGAATCTTGAAAAGCGTACACAAGTAAAAATAAATGAGAGAAGTGGGGAAATGGTGAAATTTAAAAAAATGAAATAAAGATCTATGGTGGAATTTAAGAAATTGTACCTATTGTGTGTCCTGTGTGGTGAATGCATCTAATTTTCTGAATTTAAAATATTAAGATTTATGTAGTAATGAAAACACAACTCTAAAATTAATTTTGGAGTGGAATTTTTTGTATTGCTATTGGAGGAATTTAAGTGTCCGTAGAATCATCTAATGTTTTTTCGTACCCATGTAACGTGGATTTGATACTAACAGATCAGCAAAGATTATGTCAATTTCTATGAATATAACGTTAATAAAGCCCCTCTAAACATGTAACCAATCTATTGCTTAATATACGGAATGAATAAAGGAAACAACGAAAACTTAGAACAGAAGAAAGAAAATTAAGTAAATTACATAATAAATTCAATGAATCTTCAGAATGCACATAAAGGATTGTTGCTTTGAAACAAGTTATGAAATTAGGAAAAGTTTTGGAAATATTAATATAGTGATAAATAAAGGAAGTATACTAATGTGAGTCAATGAAATGATTTTTACACAAAGTACATCATATTGGAATATTGTTAAACTTTTTCTTCCATTTTTCTTATCTTATCATAAAATATGTATTGATTCATCGAAGTTAATTATTGTTAAAGTATTTTGAATATATTGATAGCGATAGTATTGCACCAGTTTATTTTTAGAATTTTTACCTTAATTTCTTATACCTATATAACTGATTTTATACAAAGAATGCCAGAATTCTTATTAAAAAATGCATTTCTTTACAAGTATACTAAGAATATACAAACTGAGCCTGTCTAGTTATTTTTGACAAATGCTGGGCAAAAAGTTGTAATAACTGTTATGAAAAAGCATTGCAAACGCATATATGATGCTTAACTGTTTGTTGTGCATTACATAAAGTTTATTTTAATCTGAAGGAAAATTTTCCTATACAAAAATTTATTTTAACATTAATATTTTATACACTTAATAGCATATATTATGTTGTATTTTAAAATTATATTTTTTTTTTCACATAATGTTTTTTTTTAAAAGTTCAACAAAATTTGACGTTTTAATCACGATTCGATAATAATTTTCAGAACTTCCAAGATTGGCCATGCAAAATCCTGATTTATTCGGTGGTGATATGGCTGGTATTGATGGACCAGAGGTATAAATATTTATTTATTTAAAAATTTCTGTAGATAAATGTGTTTGATTTTTACTCTTATTATTTGAAACCACTAAATATTTTGAAAATAAGAAAATATTTTTTGAAGATATCTCTTTTGATAAAAGAGTTGAAGATATTCAATTAGTATTCATCATGTGGAGTATTAATTTTTTCTGTGATATGTGATTTTATTATATAATATTTTTCTTTTATTTTATTTAGATTAATTTAATTATTAATTACATCATGACTTGTAAAATAACTTTAATCTCAGTTATTTTGTCATTTTTTTATACTTTGGATAAAATGATTGCCTTTAGCTAATGTTAAGTAAAATTTTCAAAGCACTGAAATTCGTAATATGACTTTTAAAAAGTTGAACAACACTTTTTTAATGTTACTTTGATTCTGTATTATAAATGTACGAAAAAAATATTAAACATTTATTTCTGTTTTATAAATTACAACGTTTGTAATTCCTTTTTCTTAATCCGAGATATTTTTTTTGATAAATGAATTTATTATGGGGTAAAACATTGAAGTAATATGAAGTAAAAGTAGTAATATCGTTAGCAGCACTTAATTTAAACAACAATAAGAATAATTTCCAGCACTGTTAATTTATATTCGAATATATTGATTAGGTTTGGTTATTATACATGATGATGTGACTTCAGCATTTATTCGCTGATATAGCAAGATACTCATTAAATATTTTAATTCAGTAATACCCATTAAAATGAATGATAATGTTTCTTTGGGAGATATGCTTTAATTATATATTTATGCAGCGATGATGTTAACGTTAATTTTAATGACTTGATTCGACTATACGGCAAATCTTACTATATTCTTGATATTTCAGGATGCCGAGCGTAATGCTATTCCCGGACAATTCTACAGATGGCCCAACGCACGAGTTCCTTACATTATTGATTACTCACTCGGTAAGTGTTAATTACTATTTATATTAAATAGAGGTTGTTTCTGAATGTATTACGATTTAATCACAAAAAGGAGATTTTTAAATTTAAGATACTTTTCCATTTCATGGTGCAAATCTCGCCAAGCAGATTTTATTGGCGAGAACACACGCAACTGTTCTAGGCAAAGCCCACATTTTCATTGGGATTTCATTCATTTTCGACGTATTTCGGCAAAAAGACGTTACTTCTGAGAAAGTCCATGACTTTTTTTTAAAAAAAAAATGTGCTTGCATAAAGTTGCTAGCGGGAATATCCCATTTGGCGTCGGTTGCATCATTTTGGCGACTTTATTCCCTGCACCATCGAGATAAAAAAAGTACTAAATTTAATTTTAAAAAGTAAATAAAAACCACATAATTGTGATTGAGAAATTAGTAATCTAATAAAATTGAATGAAAGAATTTAATTAAAAAAATTTTGTTATAAAAATCTGTTGTTAAAAAAAGTATTATAATTTAAATATTGAAAAATATAAAATGCAAAATTTTGAATATATTTCTTTTACTTTAAAATTTTATATCTCTGTAATAAGACATGGTATTTGTATTTTTCTTTTATATTTATTTTGGGTAATTTCTTTCTGTTTGTAGGTGGCTACGATAGACTTATGAACCAAGCCTTCCAGGCATACGCCTCTTCTACTTGCGTTCGTTTTGTTCCAAGAACCAATGAAAGAGATTACATCTACATCTTCCCAGGACAAGGGTAAGTGTGAAATATTTTTTACTGTAGCGTTAGATTTTCAATACCAGTTATTAGTTCTATTTAAAGCACGATACTTTAAATTTTTAAATTTCATCAATCTATTAACATTTCCCTCGTAGATGCTACTCCCACGTCGGTAAAACTGGAGGACAACAGCCCCTGTCTCTCGGCAACGGATGTCTGTACATTGGAACAGTTATTCACGAATTGGGTCACGCTCTGGGATTCTACCACGAACAGAATAGATCTGACAGAGACGACCATCTTATCATCTACATCCAGAACGTTGTTAGAGGTTCGTATAGTTCATCCAAGAATTGAGTTCACTTTCAACTCCTAAAATTCTAATCGTAATTTTTTAAAAGAATGTTTACTTCTTAGTTCTTAATTTAATTGAATTGTTTAAATGAATCCTAAGCGGTTCTTAAAGAATTATAGCAAACGTTTTTCTGAAAAACTAGTTTCAGATATTAATTTATTTGGTATTTCAGCTAAATTTAGGCTCAAAAATTCATTTGGAAACTTATTTAAATATTTTTTTATTAAATAAAAATTCTGAATATCTGTAAAACCCATTAGGAATTTCTTAGATTATACAAAACAATAAAATTGTATCCCCCCCCAACTAAGTTATACCTAAGAAGCATATCAAAGTGTTAATACACTATATGAAGAAAAAAGTAATTAATCTCTAACCTCCAATTTAAATTATTATTTTTTTATAATTTGCCCAGAGTCTTATTAAAGATTTTATTACGATTCTTTTTTTTGAAAAATTTACTTAGATATAATTTTTTTTTCTATCTAGATTTTGTATGAATATGGGCGAATGTCCTTTTCGATATTTTTTCATTTTTTTATGTATAGATGCAGAATTAATATTACTCTGTCATAGAAATTAAAATTAAGTCTTATAAACATTAACGTAAATTAAATACATTATAATTAAAATTAAATACGGAATAAATTTAAATAAATATTTCTTTATTTAAAATTGCATTTCTTAAAATTAAAATCTGTTTGTAGTTCTATTTACCATTGCAAGATTGCAGTTTTACTTTTTTCTACATAAATAAACGTAAAATAAATGTAATGCATAGATTAGTTATTAACATTTCAACAAAAAAAGCTTTTAGTGTTTTAAAAAAATTATGAAAGGACATTCTTATAATCATTTTTTTTCATCATACTTTTAATTACCTGTTTTATCATCTCCATCTAATTAATGCAAAAATAAGGGAAAAAGTATCCAAAGAAAAAAGTACGTTTTTATGTTCAAATCAGAATATGATGAAAAATAAAGTAATATTTATTAATAGAATGCCCTAATAATAATTATTAAAAGCAAGCATAAAATTTATGCCTCGTAAAAGGCATAATATAAACTAATAATAGAAATGTATATAATACTTTTTATGTTTCAATGTCATGAGAAAGAGAGTGAAAATCCTACTGTGTTAAACTTTTCGGAGAAGACAAAGGAGAAATTTTTTTTTTGTTATCTATAACTTAAACATTGATCATTAAATTCATGTAGCATTTTTATTTACATTAAAATAATTATATACTAATGTATTAAATTAAACTAATTAGGAATTGCTTTATAAACAAGTACCAGTAATTTGCATTCTACAAATTTGATAGATTCATGATGATAAGGAAACTTTTCTGAAATTAAATGTGGTGTACGTTTTTCTTCTCTCTTTTTACTATTATACAAACATCAAAACAAGAATTTTTGTGGAATTTTCAAGAATTGTTATATTAAATAATGACTAATGTTGTTAATGAAGAATTGTTGGTCGCCAAATGCGGAAAGCCATTTTCTTGCATGTTCGAGCACAATACGAAGAAGGATAGCACTTGGCGACTTATTTTGAATTGGTGGCGTTTTTTAATTTGCCGAAATTGGTCGAGGGTATAATACGTTAGTACCGAATTATTTAAAAACATAAAAAAAATAAAAATATAATAATATAATTATTTAATAATAAAATATAATTATATATTATATATTTAATAAATATAATTATTAAATTTTTACAAAACTAAACAGCTATTTTCAATAAGTGTAATATCCTTTCGAATAAGACAACTTAACTTTAATTCTTTTTGCAGGTATGGAATCCAATTTCGCTAAGTTAGCTCCATCCCAAAACATCTTGTACACTGGATTCGATCTCAACTCCGTTATGATTTACGGCAACAACGCTTTCTCCCACAACGGATATGCAACCATGGTCGCAAGGAATGGACAGAGGCTGACTGAGCCTTATGAGAAGAATGGAATGACCCAATCCGATATCACCCGAGTCAACAAGATGTACAACTGCTAGGCTGTCAGTTCCACCTAATGAATATTCTGATATTATTTGCAATACTTGAAACTAAATAAATTGAAAAATGACTTGAAAATGAGTAGTACTTGTTTTCTCCAATGAAAGTGCATCCTTTTTTTATAGTCTCACATAGTTTTTAGGTTATAAATAAATCAAGAATAATGCAAACTTAGTATTAATATTTGGAAAAGTATTAAAACCAAGCTTAAATTATTTAACGATATATAAAATCAGAAAGTCAGAAAATAATCAAAATAAAAAAATATAATATAGAGGAAATTGACTAATAAAATATTATAAGATAGTACATTTCCATTTTGTTGATGTATCAAAACTTCTTAACTGCACATTGTTTTTATTATACCTAGAATACTTGTGGATTCTCACTAACTTAGAACTCTAGTGGAATGAAATAAATACAATAAAAGATAAAATTATTTTGCTAAGTTTAAGAACACTTAAACACAAATACATAAGGGAATAAAGAATGAAGCATGAAAGTATACCTGAAAAATAACGAATTATTTAATTTAAATAACATTTTTGTATTAATTTTTCAGACAACTAAACAAAGTAGTTATTATTTACAAAAATTAATAAAGATTTTGCAGATATAAGAATTTTTTTTTCATTCAATAAAAAATACTTGTACGGACTATGTATAATTTAAATCATTTTAACATTTTAAAGTAATAATAATATAGTGAAATAAAAAGTGCAATAGATTTTACTCTTTTTAATAAAACAGACGATGTTTAAATATGTGGTATATACATGTAATAATATTTATTGTTATTTTTGAAATTAAAAACACACACACACAAGGATCACTGATATTTACAATTTTCAAACCTAATAAAAATATTTTTCATACATTCCAGAATTGTTATTAAATTCTTAATACTTCTAATGTGTGAAATAGTGATTAATTCTGGTGACTAAAATATTTAGGATATAAATTACTTTCAAGTTTATTTATTCTGTAACTATTCTTCTGTAATTATTCTTTAATTACTATTTTACATAACGACAAAATTTCATTGAATTCGATTATGACCTTTAACTAAAATTACTTTGGCCTAGAAACAATGGCAAACTATTGTGAACAAAACTTTATCTTCATACTATTTTAACGTTTTAAGGTTTTTTTTTAAACAAATAAACTTTCAATTCGAATTTCCCAAACGACCTTTATAGATATTTAAAAAAGCTTCATCACATTATTTTGAAAATAATATTTATTCTTTATAGTGTCTATACTTTAAAGTCTTAAGATTTATTATATGCAATGTGTTCATCATAAAAAAGGGTAATAAAAAGTAATAAAACCTTTTTTTTTTTTATTTTTCAGTAAAAATAACTGAATTTTTCCTCAGAGTGTTTGTAAAAAAAAGATTATTCATTAAAAATGAAAGAAAATAATTATTAATTTGTTACATTACAAAAAATAAACACTATTTCTTATAATTGAAAATTTTATTTTTGAAACGTGGGCGAGAGAGAAAGGTCTTGCAATTGATTTTTAAATTAAAAATTGATTTCTATGTATATATACACATACAGTAGGCCACAAAAGTGTTCGTACACTTGCAATTTCTTATAAAATTCAATGTTTTCGACTAATAAAAATTAATATATTGTAATTGTAA
>BMAV01017675.1:94248-123593 GCA_019973955.1 Trichonephila inaurata madagascariensis | reverse complement strand
AAGAAATCTCGATACGTCAGATTGACATTGTACATCTAAATTTGCCATGAGAACTGCAGCTTCACTGGAATAAAAAAGCTCACCCTCTTAAGTAAAAAAAAAGAAAAAGTAACAAACCTTTCTATTCTCTTCCAAAACCAAGAAAATGACCAATTAAGAGCCAACAAATTTTATTTTTAAAACGCTTTTATAAGTTTCACTTGTATAACGGAATCCTTGATCTCGAATTTTACCCACTTTAAAAGGTCAGATTAATTCGAAATTTTACACACTAGTCAAGAACTGATGACAATACAATAATTTCATAATTTTGTTCCATTATCCTGATTAGTATAATTAGGAAATACGATTTATAGATTTGGCGACTACTTACAAATACCACTTCCGCATTTGGCAATTTATTGGATAAACCATTTTCAGATTTGGCGACTAATTTCATAGGCCATTTCCAGATTCTCGATACTAACGTTAACACTAGCGAAAGGTGTCTGAGTCTCCCCAATGTTTTTTTTTTTTTTTTTACAATTATTTTTATTGTGCACGATAAAAATCACAATTCGAGTGAATAATTTAACTAAGAGGAAATATACTTACCTAGTTTCAAGGACTTTTCATTTTTTCTTTGATAATTTGAGGAAAAAAATCCGTTAAAACTGAACTAAAATGTTTCAAAGGTACATAACCTTAATAAAGGACACAATTCACAGACACTTTTCACCTAACATTACAAGAATGATATTTGCAAACAAAACCGTCATATTTTGTTCAAATTATTGTAGTTTAGCTGTCCTTTGACTTTGAGCCCCGCGCGACAGCTCCCATGTTAAAAGTGTATTCAATATAAAAATAGCTCTAAAAACAAATTGTGTAAAACGCGTATTTCATCATGCTTTACATGTTTCAAAATACCCATAAAAAAATCTTATCCAAATAATTCTTCAAGGACAGAGCTAATCATACCAATAATTTCTAAGGTCAAACGATAATGACTGACGCAAATCTACTTCCTGGGTGAAAAGTGAGTAAGTCTTCCTTTTCTTTCTACAGCTAATGTACAGTATTTCAATAATAATAATAATAATAACACACAGTGATGAATTTTTTATCTTCCTAGAATTTTTCTCTGGGTCTGAGTTTTGCTTTTTTCTGAAAGAGTAGTATTTTAGGTTTAAAAAAATGTAGTTAAAAATCTCTCATTGTGGGATTACAGCAAATTAAACAAAATGTTTTTTTTTTTATTTAGTTACAGGATCAGATAGTTAATGAACGTATCAAAGTGGAAAATTTTATTTTTGATGAAGTATTATCGCCAGCTGATATGTATAAATAATATCAGTGCAAATGCGTATTTTTTTATATGTCAGAAACTATTTTGTTTACTTCGTTCCATTAAATTAATTTTTTAAACTTTTTATTTTAGATATACTCTCGCCCCCTAGGGGGGGCACTCCCCATATTTTGCGAAACGCTGTTCTAACTTCTAAATATATATTTTTTTGTAAAGCAATATACGTTTAGAAGTAATGATACGAATCAACATTATAGCAATACGTTTAGAAGGTGATAATACGATTGACATTTAATATTTCTTCTTAATACACTTTCAATAGTTAGATCTGTATCTATAGAGACGGAATCATTGAAATATAACGATATGGGATTCATCCAAGGCCCTGTAAACGGAGAGAATAAATGTCTTTCAAACTCGTTAATTAATATTCATTGAAGAACAAGACTAATTCTAGCAGCCACGTAATCCCGAATCCAAACATTAGACTCAAGGATAAATTCAACAAAGGATAAATGATAGTTTTAAAAACTAAAAATACAGGCTCTTATTGTAGATTGAACTAAAAAATGAAAAATAAATTATAGTTAAAAAAAATAAATAAAAAACGCTTTTATAGTGAATTGAACTAAAAAGTAAAAAAAAATTAATTCTTAATATAAGAATAAAAAGACTAACGAGAAAATTGTCATCGGGGTAAAAGCGTGGGTGTTCTGTACTATATTTTTACACTAACTCAAAGCATTTTGGAATGGAACTATTAAGAAATTATAACAATTAATATAGAGCACCCAACGCTTTTACCCCAATGACATTAATTTTCTCGTTAATCACTTTATTCTTATGTTAATAATTATTTTTTTACTTTTTAGTTCAATCAAACATAAAAGCGTATTTTTTAGTTTTTTTTTTAAACTACAATTTTTGAATCTGAAACTTAGAGCTTTTTCTCTTATCGAGGAAGATGGAAGTTTCTGACTAAATCATGTATCTAAGATTGACTAAGCAGGTCAGATTTATTACTTTCTGGGTTATATATCCTCAACATTATAATTGTAACAACGTACAGATAAATGTATTGTTTGTTAATTACTAAAAATTTATATTATATATGAAGGGGCCGGAACTGTGATATACCAAGTCCATTAGGGGCAGTGTGTTTATCAAGATAAAATGTCTTCTCTTATTGTGTCTGATTACATTATTAATAAAGTTGAAATTTCATATAGCATGTACAAAATTAACAGTATATTGGTTGGAAATTTAGATTTTCTTCGAATTATTGGTAAACTTAAAAGAAAAGATAAATTTTTCTTTGAAGCTATTATAGTTAAGCTAGCTTAACTATTTTACATAAACAATAAAAATTTCATTAGGGGCCCGAGGTTGGTCTTTATCTAGTGATTTCGTGCTGATATAAACAAAGTGTTTTTTCCTTACGGAATCTGAAATGTTTCGTTTTGTGCAATATGGTGAATTAATTCATCTTTTGAAATCAAACAAAACGGGGTAGCATGCCCTTAACAAACTAGCCATCTGATTTTAACATTTTTTTCCTGCTACTCTACACTTTCAACAGCCAGTTTGCCAGTGTAGAGAGAAATCCTAACTAAAAAAAGCATTTACTTGGATAGAATTTACATTTATTCCATAACTATTCAAAATCAATAGGTATGTTTAATAATTTCAAGCCATTTGAAATATACACAAATTTCGTACATATTACCCCTGTATAAAAATGCAGGTAATGGACTTATAAAATTCCTTGCATTCAAAAAGCTATTAAAATTTATAGTTATTGTGAGAGAGTTTTTCATCGCAAACGTGTGCTGTAAAATATTAAAATATTTTTTCTAATTTTTTGAAATGTTTCATGGATTTTCTGAAGTCTGATTCAATAGAGAAACTATTTTTATATAAAGAACAGTGTGTTTATATGTGTCTCTTATAAACTTTTGTAATGATTAAAAAAAAAAACTTAAAAATTTATTTTAGTATCATAAACATATATAACATTAACATTAAGAGGCAATTCTGCCTTTCCTTTGTTTTATTGTCAATACTGAAATAAATCGAACTCTATAGAAAAATTATAATAGTAATAAAAGATAAAAAAGTTTATTTAATATTTCTACAGGAATAACTTTTTTTAAGATTAAGGCATTATTATTTAATGAAACAATTATGAGCAAACATTTCCTTTTAAAATAATTTGATGATATATTAACTTTATTAAATTATTATTAACTAAATAATAATTACGCTGCAAATAATTAAATACTATTATGATTACACATCATATAAGTAAGTACTATATTCTTGTATATTCAAAAATGAATACTGCTGTTCCATAATGGAACTTTAAATATTAAAAACATTCATTTTATCAAAAATATTTCTTGTTTTTCATTTATGATACAAAATGTGTGACATGTATTTAGATTTTCTGATGTAAATTGGTTAGTATTAATTTTTGCTTATAAACTTGCTATTTTTATCGAAAAACAATTACATCATCAAAATAGCTATGTACCGTAAAATCCAGCGAATAACTTGCATCCATACTTTCAAGCTATTTTTAAAATTTTTTATGTTACCTCCTTTTTTACGAAGGAATCTGAAGTGTATGCAATGCTCTTATGTTTTTAAGACATTTATTCGAGGTATTAAACCAGATTTTTGAAAAAAATATAGTGTACTTCTAGAACCACCCTTTAAGCTCATTATTTATGTCATTTCTTTAAAATAAACAATATTTCGATCAATATAGAAGTCTTATTTTCTTTTATATGCTCATCTCTGTTTTATTTTAAGCTCTCCTTTTTATACCCGGCGTATAACGCGCACCCGTAAATTTCGATCATAATTTTTATGTTCAAAGTTCGCGTTATCTTACGGTACATAGAAAGCACTATTATCTATACGTTGTTATTTATAATAATATACGCAAACATTAAATCTTTATCAAATTCAACTTGTATCTAGTTTTAAATTTGTTTATGAATATATAATAATATTTGTTAAAGTAAACAACATCTGTAAACAATATTTGTTAAATATAAACAAAAAAAACTTATATTTAATATAAGTTTCTTTAAGAATTAAATTAATGAGCATATATATATATATAGTAAAAGTTTTAAATTTTATAATGGATTTGCAAATTAATCATCATAAATCTGTAAAATAACTTTTAGTATATTATTGAAATCTGTTGAGTCAGACATATTCAAAATCATAATTGCGTATCAAGTAAATTTCTTTGTTTTTAAACGATTTAACAGGACTGCATTATTTTTAATATTAACCACCACTTTATGAGATTATTTAGAATATTTTGTGAAATATAAAATGTTATAATTAACATAAATTTTTAAACCATTAGTTCGAAATTCAGTAAGATTGTTACGAAATTTTCGAGTTTTCATGGAGAATTTAAATTTCAGACAATTATGCGTCTAAATTTTTATTAAAAGCTTATATATGATTATTGATTTCTTGTATCAGAAAGCTCAGATTTATGAAAATAATGTTTCGAAAACGAAACGCGTTTTGAGCATAAGGCTATTTTAGTATTTGCAGATAATGGCATAATTACCTGGAACCATGATTATATAATCTCTGAGAAAACCATTCTGTAAATCTTAATCATATTTCTTATATCATTGTATGTAAAAACACATAATTAGTTTTATAAATTAATTTCATAACATTTTTCTAATAATGTTGTATTTATATTCTTCAAGGGTTTCCTAAGATAAGGCCTGTTTTATCTTAAAATTAATTTTGTGATAAACTTATTTAAATCTTATTATATAAATTTTGTGATAAACTTATTTAATTCTTTTTATAAATTTTGTGATAAACTTATTTAAGGTATCCGACTACCCTAAAATCATGATTTTTTTCAAAAATTGACAAATCTTTTTATGATTTTATTTTATAGACCATTTTATTAGCTTAATATAAAAATACCAAGCTTTTTATTTTCCATTCACTAGATCAAAAACTACAAGTGTTTTAACTTAAGAAGATGCCATAACTTTACACAAGATGTCAAACTTTAAAATGCGTTTTACTCGAAATGTGTTTTTTTTGAAAAACTCAAACGCGGACAGCGATTGCTCAAAAAATTTTGAAAATAATTTAATGAAACTTTTTGTAAATGTTTTGTATAACAGAGAAAAAGTATTTTGTTTTTCAGATTTATCAATAACTGTATTATTTCAAAATTTACAGTCCTTTATGTGAATATAATCACTGTTTTTTAAGCAATTTCATATAGTCACTAAGATAGAGGGCTCTAGTTTTTGTAAAAATTAAAATATCTATTATCCTGAAGGTCATTTCAAACATGAATAATAAAGTAACACATTAAAATTGAAAAATTGAGAATTTGCTTGAAAAATTTTTGTACAGGGTTTGTACCCCGTTTATGTAATTTTTTTTACATTTTTACCAATTTCTTCCCATTTTAATAATAATAAATTTTTTTTCTGTTTTCAATTTTACGATTTTTTGCTTAAAATATACTAAATAGACCTAAAAATCATAAAAAATCCCCATATCTTCATTTTTTCAAAAAAAAAAAAGTTGTCGCAAGTAGTCGGATACCTTAAATTTTATACATATATAAATTTTGTGATAAACTTATTTAAATCTTATTATAAATTTTGTGATAAACTCATTTTACTCTTATTATAAATTTTGTGATAAACTTATTTAAATCTTATTATAAATTTTGTATTATAAACTTATTTAAATTTCTATTAATTCGTGTGTTCTGTGATATTATTATTAGGTATAATTAACTTAATTCCTATGCTTTTATAAAACGTATGTGCTATGACATTTTATTTTACAGTTTTCAAATTCCTTAAAACTATATACTAATGATGTTCATCATTATATGAATTAAACATACATCATACAGTTACAGTCTTGGAAAGTTTTAGAAATTAAACGAGTGTTGTGGCTAAAAAATATAACCTACAAATTTCTTTTAATGTCTGAAAACTTTTTTAATAATCATAGATTTAGTTGAACAAAAATTATAAATGTTTAGTAAATATATGACTCCTAACATTTTTTTATTCGTAAATATATTAGTTAAAATATTTCTGGTTGACAGTATAGTTGTCAGAAAAAAAGAAACATCTCTATTCATTTTTGTATTTTCTATAGCAGATAGATAAACTGATGACTCAAAAACAAAGAAGCTATGGTTTAAAAAGAATTAGTTCAACTAATGTAGGTAAATACGGAATGAGAATTTTTAAAGAAAAAAGTAGAAAATAGTTTAAATAATCCTTGTTGTGAATTTTATTAATATTTGATTTTAAGTAAATTAAATTTAATAATATGATTTACAGAAATATATTCCTTATGCATAGCAAAGTAACGTTAAGGTATCCGACTACGTTCGGAACCGTGATTTTGCAAAAGCGTATATAAATGGATAATATTTATATTTAATGTCACTTAGATAAGAAAATGTATATAAAATTGTTTTAAGAATAGTATTACAATAAAAAATTATTAAAGTACAATATTTTGACAAAAAAAAGAGCATAGAATGACCTATTTTCAAAATACTCTCCTTTTGTGAAAATTGCATCTATTACAATAATATTTTGCCTGTATATAGCTCAGACCTCTATACAGAGGCTCAACTAAAATTTTTGAAATATATAACTTAGAAGTGGGGTTATCCATGTTTTACGACAACAGAGGGGAGAAATTTTAAGAAAAAAATGCCGATAATTATTTCATTTGGTTGTAACTCTGAAAATAATGTGATTTTTTCAAAGATCACAGTTGAGCCTCTGCACAGAGGTTTGAGCTATATACAGGCAAAATATTATTATAATAGAAGCATTTTTCACAAACGGAGATTTTGGAAAAAGGTTATTCTAAGTTAATTTTTTGCCGAAATATTGTATTTAAATATTTTTTTTTGTCAAAGTGTCCTTAAAACAATTTTATGCATGTATTCTAATCTAAGTGACAGTAAATATAACAAAAATTATCCATTTATGCTCTTTTTTAAAATACCGGTTCCGAACTTAGTCGGATTTTCAAAAATTTATCTATATTGTACATCATATACTTTTACTACTTGTTTTGAATTTATTGTTAACATGAAATTTTCACCTATCTAAGATGTTTCTGATCTAAGACGTCATCTGCTCGCTCCAAACCGGATGAGAATTATCTACGAAAAAATACAAAGTAAATACATAATAACAATTATCATTGGTTTCAACGGAAGATGAATTAAAACATCTGTTACTTTCCATAAGAATAACAAAGTATAGATAATCAGCGTAATATTTAAGGAGCGATCAAAAGGGTATCCGATTGTCTGTATTGCCTCTTACGAACAATCGTTCAGAATTCATCATGAAGTTCTTGGTTCTTGTACTTGGTCTCGCTGCCGTAGCGCTGGCAGAGCTGGAAGATGCTGGTAAGTAAATTTCCTTACATTGGTAATTTTTTTTAACCCGAACTAACATTTAAGCCCTATTTGTTTCAATATATATATATATATATGCCGAAAGGAATTTTTCATATAAAAGATTGTAAATTACAGATTTTGATATAACTAATAAAATTTATGACTGAGCGTAAAAACTGATAATTCAAAAGATCCATTTACTAAAAGGAGCTTATTCGTTATTGATGGGAAATCATAGTAACAGAATCTGGGATCAAAGAGAAATTTTTTTAAAAGAGATGATTAAGATATTTCTTATTAAGAGTAATTTCAGTTAATATAAAGATAATTTTTACTTTGAACTAAGCTATGAAATTAGAGGTGGAAGTATTTGAAATATTAGTATACAGTCTGACCTCTATATAACGAAATCGCTAAATCCCGAAAAAAGTTCGTTATTTGGAAAATTCTTTAGATAGAGGTTCATATCTTTCAAAATACTTTAGAAACCACTCAAAACAAAATTTTAAATTCCCAAATACTATGTATTAAAAAAGGAATTAATATATGTTTATTTTATATATCTTACCCATAAAAAAAGAAACAAACAAAGAAAAACTGCAAGGAAAACGAGAAAAAAAATTTTGAAGAATATATTGTATTTTCAGTACTAAAAAAATAATTTTATATTAAAATGAATGAACTTTAATGACGTTTTTCTAATTTAAAGCATGCTAGTAATATTAAACATACATTATTTTATAACTAGAACACGGGGACACAAGACAACTCTAATGAGGGTGAAAGGGGATATGGAAGACGTTTCTTGTGAACTGGACAATGGGGGTTAAAGGTTGCACTTCTTGGATGAAACGTCCAGAACTCTATTGCTCTCGGCGAGTTAGGATCTACTAAAACCAGTTCAAGATTTATAACCACCATGAAATATGTTAAAGAAAGTATAACCTGAAATGTTCAGAAATAATTAAAAAATAGGAAGAAAAAAAAATTGAATCACGAAAGAAAAAGTTCGTTTTATAGAAAATGTGCATCTCTTTAGAGAGGCTATTTTACGAAGAAAATCGTGAAATGTTCAAGGTTCCAGGGAAAAGTTCACTTTATAGAAAAGTTCGTAATAGAGAGGTTCGATTGTAGTTATAAAAATTGGGACGCATTAATAAGAATTTATAAAACGGTTTTTGTACAAAAGTATTTTTCATCTTTTCTTTTCTTTCCTAATATTGTGATTAAATTCTTCTCAAATTCATAGAAGAGAATTATTGTCAAAACCGTATGGACATATTAATAGTGAGAGTGTTAAACCAACTTGTTCTAGCCGACTGCTTTTATTTCATATATTTGTTTCAATGACTTCATATACAAATACTAATTTATATTAAATAATTTCTTTTTCTTTTACAAGTATATCTAAGAATACAAAAATTAAGCCTAAGTTTTTAAATAAATGTTTTATGAGAAATTGTATTGAACCATCTGATAAAATGAAACTTTAATATAAAGATATTTTTTTTCCTATTTAGTAATTTATTTTACATTCATGCTTAATGTGTTTATTTTTTATAATATTTTTTAAAAAAAATGTGATTTGATTCCTTATTTAACTTTTGAAAAGTTTAATAAAAGTTGACATTTTAATCATAATTGTATAATCATTTTCAGAACTTCCAAGATTGGCCATGCAAAATCCTGATTTATTCGGTGGTGATATGGCTGGTATTGATGGACCACAGGTATAAAAATAGATATTTTTTTATATATAAAATTTCATCAATGAATTGTTTGATTTCCCCTCATATTATCTAAATCAATAAATAATATGAAGGAAGTAAAATATATATTTTGATGAAATTGAACGTTTTAAATTATTCATTGATTATTTCACATGGTGTGTATCCCTTTTTTACGCCTGAAACGGTTTCATTACATCTTGTTTTTCTTACGAATTGCTGTAAATAAGGAAAACGCATCGGAGAGATGTAAAATGAACAAAACGAACTAATAAGTGTACTTATATGATTATTTATTTAAATTGTTGCGAACTCAATTATATGAACTTTGTGAATTTTAGTGGTTTTGGTTTATCTTTGATAATGATTAAATTACATTCCGAATATTTAAAAAATTACAAGCATTCATAATAAGATTTCCATTTAGCTGAACAACCATTCAGATGTGTTGTTTTAATTGATTATGCAAGAAAAAAAATATTTAAATTTTTATGAATTATAAATTATTTGTTTTTATACCATAAAATATCTTTATTCCACACGTTTATTATGTATAATAAGCATAAGTGTAATGTTAAGTTATATTGAATGAAAAAAAATTGTAACTATAATGGGAATAATATAAGTAGTAAATAAAAATAAACTATAGAAGCCTTCATACACATAACAGAATATTCATACGAGATATAAGCTGACTGTACCAATTGTGACTCTACATGACTCTAACATTTATTAATGATTTTAATAACGTATATCTACGACTTGATTTTATAGTATGCCACATCTTACTTGTTGATATAGCAAGATAGTCATTAAATAATTTAATTCAGGAATTTTTATTTATTTCAACAGCAATATATCTTAGTGAAATGTATTTTAATTATATATATTTCTGCATCCACTATGTAAGCGTTAATTTTCATGACTTGATCCAAGTACACGGAGTATCATACGATGTTCTCATTATTTCAGGATGCCGAGCGTAATGCTATTCCCGGACAGTTCTACAGATGGCCCAACGCACGAGTTCCCTACGTTATTGACTACTCTCTCGGTAAGTTTTAATTAATGTTATTACTATAGAGAGCCTTTTTCTGAATATCATGTTTTGAACATCACTAAAAGGAGTGTTTTTAATCTAGTTTCAAAAAAGTAAATAAAGAATCGTAATTCATACAGAGAAATTAACTCTCACATAAAATTGATTGAATGAACTTAATTAAAAAGATTTGAAGTAACATCGGATTTTCATAAAAATATATTTTAAATTTATGTTACAAATGCCACACACTTCAATAGCTCCTATGCCATTAGTGCACGTGCTCTCCAATATTTTTCGATAGTTGAATTAAGGCTAATTAGTGCAGGACACACGACCAAATGTTAAGCGGTCTTAGACTGGCCAGAGTCGCACAGAGTACAGTCCGGTGATTTGGCGATGCCAATTCTGTAGAGATGCGATATCAGACAGTCATGACCTGTAAAAAATCTCAAATGAGCGTAACGTAACAGGCCTCCTCTTGATGCACTCTGGATAAGGCAAATGCTGCTACATCTTTGCCAGTTCTCCAGAGTTTTTTGAGTATTATACTTGAAATAAAAATATTTAAAGAAGCATTTTTTGAACTCATTACCTTTTCTGGTACTTATGTATTATTGCAACCGTATAGACGACATTATATAAAACAAAGCACGTGGTTGCCAATTCAATGCGTACGCCACATGTGAAGTAAGGGTTGCCAACTTGGCGAGTTATCATGAACACTGGGATTGTAGTAAGTAAGTACCCTTTTTCCTCAAATAAAACTTACTTAGGTTCAACTTTTTCTGTTTATAGGTGGCTACTCTGGACTTATGAACCAAGCCTTCCAGGCATACGCCTCTTCTACTTGCGTTCGTTTTGTTCCAAGAACCAACGAAAGAGATTACATCTACATCTTCCCAGGACAAGGGTAAGAGTGAAATTTTTTTTACTGTAGTGTTAGATTTTCAATACTAGTTAATTAGTCCTATTTAAAGCAAGATACTTTTAATTTTTAAATTTCATCAATCTATTAACATTTTCTTCGTAGATGCTACTCCCACGTCGGTAAAACTGGAGGACAACAGCCCCTGTCTCTCGGCAACGGATGTCTGTACATCGGAACTGTCATTCACGAATTGGGTCACGCTCTGGGATTCTACCACGAACAGAACAGATCTGACAGAGACGACCATCTTATCATCTACATCCAGAACGTTGTTAGAGGTTCGTACAGTCATTCAATAATTGATTTTGCTCACTCTTCCGAATTTCCGTATCTGAATTCTGCTAAAAATTAATTTACTTATAGTTCTTTATTTATTTAAATTATATAAAGTCATTATAAAGCTTATTTAAAAAAATGAATTTTGCGAAAATTCAAAGAAAATATTTAGGTAAAAAGAATAAAAAAAAACTATTTTTTTAAAAAACTTTTAAAATTTATTTTTTTATCATTAAGCCATGCAATTAATTTTCCTATACCTGAAATCAACTTAAAACTTTAATTAATTTATCTTAAAAAATAAATGCCCCCTAGTAAATTTAAGCATAATAATAAATTTCCATAGGGATATAATTGTTGAACTGATACGGTTTTCACTTAAACTCAGTGCATTGTATTCTATTTTAAACAGCAAGAATATAGATAGAATTAAAAAATTTTTTTTTAAATGCTTTTTTAAGTTCTTTACTCAAAGAGTATTCCTGTTTTTAAGCATTTACATATTTATTGTTAAATATATAATAAGTAATGTAATTCATCTTTCTGCTCTAGACGTGAATATTAATTTCTTAAAACAGTAAAAAAAAGAAAGATTTTTTTGTTTTCTCATTACAAGCAAGGAAAAACGAAACATTGAATTTTACAGCAAAAATTGTAAGGGAAAAAGATGAATAAAACAGTATTAATTTTACCCTAAATCCAATATTTTTACTTGCATCTTATTAAAAAAACATTAAATTAGCTATAATATCACTTGATCCTTTTATTAAAAGTCCGAAGAAAGGAGTATAAATTAAATCTTTAAAATTTTTAATTGAAATTACTTTTTTCATTTAATTTATACAGAAATAGAATAAAACGATTAAAGCACTTTTTCTCTTAATATTTCATAAAACTAGGGTGAATTTTCTATAATATAATAATTAAAATATAAATTTTTAAAGAATTTGGAAGAATTGTTATATTAAAAAATGCTTAATGTTGCTCATGGAGAAATGTTGGTACTTGGGAGTTATACTGTCGACCAGTTTCGTCAATACAAATGACGTCACCGAAGTCCACCGAAGCAGTCAATAGTGAAAAACATTTCCCATGCATATTTGAACATAATTATAATAGAAATAAAATAAAATAAAACGACAGTATTTGGCGACATTTTTTGAAATGGTCAATTTATTTAATTGACGATTTTTTTATATGTTATAATACAGCCTTCTCAAACTTTCAGTATTCGCGACCCAATATTCAATCATTATTTTCATCGTGCCCCCACCCCCATACAATAACGATACATTGAATTCAATAATACTATATTTTGAAGCTAAACCTACAGTTCGACTTTTACCTCTTTAATACCACCGGCGTATATAAACGTCTCGCTCAGCCAGTGTGTTAATTGCCACGAATTTTCCAAAGTACGATATTTTCTGTGAATTACTATCCATACATTTATTCCGAAGGCTTTGGAATGCAATAAAAGGAGCTTGATTGTCTTTGCGAAGGATTTACTTGTAACAGATTATTTGTTTCTTTATTCCCTTAACCTCCCCCTTCCCAATACACCAGATACGCTCATTTACGTGTTAAACGGTGGCATTAGGGAGTGAATCACGTAGTTTTAAATCGGCATTTAAGGGATTAATTATAAACCGTATAAATTATCAAGATAAGTGTTAATTTTTGTTTTTAATTTCATATATGACAAGCCTATGGTGACACTGTTAATTAATAAACTTGTTCTTAAAGTAGTATCTTTAAAATGATTATAAAATTTATTGCGCAGTACTGATGTATTTATAAGTGTAAATGTGTACTTCCTTTTTTATTTGTTTGCTTTTAGTATATTGATAATTTTTTAAACAATCTTTTGTTTTCTACTTTTCAATATGCTCGCTCCCCCTAGGGGGGCGCGCCCCACAGTTTGAGAAACACTGGTATAATAAGTAAATGAGGCCCAGTGGCCGAGTGGTAGCGTATCGCGTTTTCACACCATAGATTCGGAGTTCTATCCCCGGGCTGGACAAGGTCGACTCAGACTTTCATCTCTTTATTGGGTTGATAAAATGAGCACCAACTAAACACTGGGGGTTTCGCTTCAGACGGACCACCTGATCGAGACATATGCTCATGCACCTCAGCGCCCATTGGTCACGTATACTGAGATGTCCACAGTAGGCCCTGGCCGTCATGGGCTGTTGCACCACTGAGTTTGAGTTTATGATAAGTAAATACAGCATTATTTTGCCTCACAAAAATGACTATATAATTTTTACAAAATTAAATACTCATTTTTAAGTTTTAACTCTCTTTTGAACAAGATAACTTGACAACTTTAATTCCCCCCTTCAGGTATGGAATCCAACTTCGCTAAGTTAGCTCCTTCCCAAAACATCTTGTACACCGGCTTTGACTACAATTCCGTCATGATCTACGGTAACAAAGCCTTCTCCACCAACGGTCAACCAACCATGGTCGCAAGAAATGGACAGAGATTGACTGAGCCTTATGAAAAGAATGGAATGACCCAATCCGATATCACCCGAGTCAACAAGATGTACAACTGTTAAACTGTCAATCATGTCTGATGAATCTTCTGATATTATTTGCAATACTTGAACTTAAATAAATAAAAAAATACTTTATAATAAGTTCTGCTCATGTTTTCTGCAATGAAAATACACCAGTAACAGTCTAGTGTAATTTTTAACACTAGATTGCCCAATGAAGTCATTTTTACTGTTTTTTAATTTCAATTAGAAAAACAATTATGTATGCAATGACTCAATTTCTTAGATTTTCTTAAGGTATTCGACCACGTTCGGAACCGTGATTTGAAAAACACGCATAAATGGATAATTTTCATGATATTTAGTGTCACTTAGATTAGAATACATGTATAAAATTATTTTAAGAACATTTTTTTACACAAACAAAATTATTTAAATACAATATTTTGGCAAAAAAAAAAATTAGAATAATCTTTTTTAAAAATGTTCTCCTTTTATAAAAATGATTCTAAAATAATATTTTGTGTGTGTGTGTGCTTATATAAAGTAAAAACTTCTCAAGAGAGTCTGAACTAGGATTTTTGAAAAATTCCCACCTATTGAAATAATTATGCGCGTTTTTTTCCTAAAATTACTCCCCTCAGTTGTCGTAAAATATGAATAAACCCACTTCTAAGTTATATATTTCAAAAAGTCTAGTTGAGAATCTTTGCATAGGTCTGAGCTATATAGACAGGCAAAATATTATTAAAATAGAAGAATTTTTCACAAAAGGAGAATATTTTGAAAATGGGTCATTCTATGTTCATTTTTTGTCAAAATATTGTACTTAAATAATTTTTGATTGTAATAATATTCTTAAAACCATTTTATATACATTTTCTAATCTAAGTGACACTAAGTATCATAAATATTATCCATTTATACGCTTTTGCAAAATCACGGTTCCGAAAGTATTCCGATACCTTAAAATAATTTTTTTTTATTGTTAATATTTACTAAAAACTTGTTATATGACTGTAAAAAATATAAAAATATTAAAAATTAATTTTAAACAATTTTTTTTACACATTAGTTATTCTTTCACAATGCAGTCATTTTGACTGCTTTGGGGCAATATAGGTATATACTAAGTTTCTGTCTTACTAACGTTAAGCAATGAATAAAATAAAACAAAAGCAAGAGATTAAATATTAATAATCAACGACATGTTAAAACAAAGCTTAGTAAATAGATTAAATATAGAAATTGGAAAATAATTAAAATTATAAAAATTTAAAGAAGGTAATTAAGTGAAAAAATATCGAGTAAAAAGTATTATATAACCAATTTCAAGTTGTATCAAGACTTTTTAATCGTGATTTGCATCTTTTTCATGATCTCATGGTTGAATATTTATGGAGTCCCTTCAACTTTGAACTAAACTGAAATAAAATAGAGTAAAAAGTAAATTATTTCGAAAACTAAATATGCATAAATAGCACAATGCGTTTATTTACAGAGTATGTTTGAATATCTCTGTAAAAATTTAACTTAGTTTTAATGGTTTATTTTGTATTAACTTTCCAGTCAGCTAAACGAAGTCGTTATTGCTTAACAAATTAAACAATATCATGACAGTTATAATTGGAACAATTTATTTCAGTCCATAAATTATTTGTTCGAATACATTGCAAGTATTATATCATTCAAAACATTTGTTTTTTGAAAGAAATAATAATAATGATAATAATAATAATAATGAAAATAATAATCTGCTTAAAAGAAAAGATACATTAATTTTTTTTAATTCCTACACACACACTATATATTTATTTATCTTGGTGGAAGTTTCAATCGTTAATAAAATACATTTGAAAACGCTCAATTGAGCTGAAATTTTATATACATGATTTATTACAATAATTTAATTATAATTAATAAAAATTGATTGATTAAAACTAATTATTTAAAGAATTACTAAGAAAGCCACATTGGCATCATTTTTAACGACTTGCGACCATTTTGGCGACTTGTATCACAAATCTTGATCTTTCTCACGTTTTAAAGCATTCAGTTGAACTAAAATTTTATGTGCACGATTGTTTTGAATGAAAATACGATACTTTAACGATAATTATTAGAAATTAATTACCACTTAATGTTGTGATTCTGTCATATGTATATACATATTTATATTAATTTTGACTATTTAATAAAAGTAGCTAAATTAAAATTTTTCTTTGTTGATCTAAAGTAGGAATTGACTTAATTTTTTTTTATATTACTTGTTTTAAAACAAAGATGGTGTTCAAATTAATTAAACATATTTGTTGCTATTTCTGAAATAAAAATCTCTTACAAGGATTACTGAATTTTTTTAGATTCTTTAATTTTACTTAAAAAATTTATAGTGTATTCCAAAGTTTGACTGAATTCTTCACATATCGGATGAACGAAATAACAATTAATTCTGCCGGACAAATTATTTAGGATAAAAGTTATTCAATTTATACAATTTTCTTTACAAAGACCATATTTGAATTAACTAGATTGTATCCTAAGAATAATTAGTTTTGATTAATTAATTTTTATTAATTATAATTAAATTATTGTATTGTCGTCCAAAATGATCATGTACATAAAATTTCAGCTGAATTGAGCTCTTTAGAATGTATTTTATTAACGATTGAAAATTCCACCAAAATAAATAAATAAACCAACAAAGAAATAAATATATAGAGAGTATGAGTTAATAGTAGAAATTGAAAAATAGGATAAGATTGTAAGTAAAGCCTCCTTTACGAGACAATCTCTGTTACTTATCTTAAATATCCCTTGTGCTTGAAAAAATTAAATTCCTAAGCTTATTTGCCATTATATATTATTTATCGATTGAGAATTTATCTGTACATTATTTATTATAAATAATAAAACCTATTATTTGAAGTGCTCATTTTAAAGTATGAAGAATTTCTCTCTTCAATGGTTCATAAAAAAGAACTAGGATGCATTCTTTTTAACGTCCGTCATAAAGAATAATGAATTATACTTTTTAATGAAAATATAAGGAATTATCAATTAAATAATTGGACATTAAATAGAAAGATTCTATGATTAGAGTAAAGACTGAACACACAACGCACAAATAAATAAAATATATTGTAAAGATAACTCAAATTATTTAAGTTAAGGTTGCATTCTCAGTTTATTTAAAATTTCCAGACTAATTGGGGACAGCTGCCATGATTAAAAACATTTGAAAAACAATGAGGTTCCATTTTATTCACGTGATGTACATTTATTTAATTAGAAAAATATTATAGCAATATTTACTGTTCATTGATTTTTGAAATAAGTCTCATAAGTAAGGGAGTGAAAATTAATGTCACACTATAAAGCAACACAAGAGCTATCGGCTACGAACCTCGGAAATTTGAGCCATGGTCAAGTGACGAGGAAGACACTTGAGCTGGAACCCCTCTCCGAAATTCCCTACTACCCCAATGGGAGGATGGTCCTCTACACTATGGGTCTTCAGTGGTACTAGGCTCGAACGTATGCCGGCTACTAGTCCTTTACCACTGGACTACAGCAGCGTCATAAGTTTCATGAGATCTGTACAGTTGCTGTTTGTACATCATGAACAGTATTTTGTTTTAAAATGGTTATAACGAATAAGCTTTTTTAAAATCGAATTTGATGTTATAATGGTATTAAAAGGATTAGTTTTTTTTACTCAATAGAGTTTACTTAATTTTCATGGAGAATACAGTTCTTCCTCAACAACCATCAATTTTTGAAAAAGCTGGTACTTGATTCAGACATTCAAATATATATGAGTCACTATATTGAATGGTTTTGCTTTAGAAATATCATATGATAGGTTAATAATAGATGAAAACAATCATAAAACCATGATGGTTTAAACTGTATATTCATTTGGACGATATTATTATTATTATTATTATTTCGATGATTTCTCAACAAATTTACTTCACTTCAGGTAAATTTTCCACTATTTTGACCAATATTGAATAATCTTCCAAATAAAAAAAAATGTTTGGCATCAGAAAGAATTATATCCTTTCTTTGTTACTGGTTAATAAGCAATACGTCTCTCCTCTCTCCGCGCGTGGTTAAGACTATGTTTGAATGCTCACTGCTTAAGACTGTGTAAGTTTTTTTTAACTATACAAAATGAAACTCGTGCAGAGAAACAGATTTTCCTCCATAATCAAATAAAGACAGATAAGAATATAAATATATATACACTTGACATATAAATACAATATACACACTTGTATATATAAGCTTGCTTGGGAACTGAACTCAGTGGCGCAACAGCCCATGAAGGTGAAGGTCAACTGTGCCTATCTCAGTCTACTTGACCTTAGGCGCTGAGATGCATATGCCGATGTTTCGGTCAAGCGGTCAGTCTGACGTGAAACTCCCAGTGTTTAGTTCCCAAGCATGCTTGGTACTCATTTATCAACACACTGTAGGGATGAAATACTGAGTCGATCTTATCTAGTCCGGGATTTAAACCCTTGACCTGTGGCGTGGAAGTGACTTGCATATATTACACTTGTAAAAGCAATTGGCTCTAATTCTGCTTTATTTACTCATCTGAAAGATTATGCGGATTTATCTTTCATGATAGATGCGTCAGATGTAGTTGTTTATGAAACTTTGAACCAACAATTAATGAGCCAAAAGCACTAGCATCTTTTCCAAGTAATTCGATACCTATTGAAATCCTTTCGAATGAATGATGATTTCGATCCAGATGAGTAGTCACAATTGCTTAGTGGTTATGGACACGAACTCGTAGCCTTAGTGCTCGTGGGCTCAAATCTTGGTGCCACTGAAAATTCGTCATATAGTGTGGGTCGATGAATCTGTAGAGGCATAATGTTCTCCAGCTGATGTGGTGTGATAGTTAGGTGAGAGGGAATGCCAGCTCAGGTGTCAGCATCGTCCCTTGACCGAGGTTTAAAATTACTAGATCCATCGGCATAAAAGTCCACGTGTTTCTTTTTAGAGAGAGTGACGTTATTATAACCCTCTCTTTCTCTGTAGATCGAGATGAATGATGTGGTATAAAATTAATGTGTGATATTTCCACTAACACTATACATTTTCCAAAGAATTTTGGGGAAAGTTTTAACAGCATCCACTTTATATCCCATTTTAGATGTAAATTCCCTGCTTAATCAAGCAAATATTGATTCATCTGGGCATCTATACAGAAATATTGCATCTGTTTTTTCTAAGCACAGCAGTGCTTTTGAGAAGAGTGTAAAAAATATTACAACACTCAAAATTCCCAATCAATGTCTCTAGAAGGTGTTAAAATGTTTTCCCTGTAGATTTGTTTGGCATCTGCTCCTGCTTTAAAGAGGGTTTTTAAAGTTAAGGGTTTTTGGCCAGCTTCTTTGTGCTGAATTGCTGTTTGGAGCGCTCTGACATCTTTCTGGAGATATTTTTTCCTCTAAAAAAACTGGCCCTTACAGTTCCCGGATTTATTCAACAATTGAGGAATAAAGCAAGCTGAATCCCTTTTAAGAGCGCTGGAAATTAAGTAATGGAAACGCAGGTACAACTTAATTTTTAATGAACTTACAAATACAATTGCAATACATTCCTCTTAAGTAATTACCAGCTAAGCTTACAGCCTTTTTCTAAATATCAGGAAGCTTTTGGGGACCATTGCCAAGGTGTTGAATGTTTATGTCAGCAATGGAGTGCATTATTGGGAAGGGTACAGATGAAACGTCATGAAATCGGTGGCCTTGGAGAGGTACCTTCAACTTCGGAAACAGATCGAAGTAACAAGGACCCGCGTCAGTTGAGTAGAGAGGGGGTTCCAAGATTTCCCACTGCCACTATTGCAAATGGGAAAATGATATTGTTTGCAACATGACAACGAGTGTTGTCATGCAACACGATAGGGAAATTGCTTTGAAATAGAAGTGGATGCTTGCGCCGCACAGCCGGACGCAGATTGTGGTGTAGAAATTGGCAATAGTAGTCTGCTTTGACAGTTTGTCCTACAGACACAAAAAGCGTAAGAATCACACCCTCCCATCTCGTCGTGCAACTGTCTTATACAGTAATTTATTTTCCTCCCAGGTTTCTAGTGGTGGTGTTGGGCGTGGGATGGAGCACCTGATCCCCATAGGGATCTACATCTTCTATCTTTCAAAATTTGGGGAGTGACATTGGCTCGATAGTTTGCCCTTTTTTAATTTAGAGTAATGAATTATAAAATAATTGCCAGTATAAAATGAAAAATTATCAGTGGGGTGTAGGCTGGAAATATTGTGTTTGCGTTGTAGTGTGTGACTTGGTGTAGAAATAATGTGCCTGCCGTGAACGACCTCCTCAAGCGGAGAGAAACGGCGGGTTGAACATTTTTGGACGTCGGGGGAAAGGGTCGGCGCACCGGCTCCAGTTCCCTCGCTCGTCCAGCTGTGGAGCGGTCTGTCGCAGTTGTCGTTGGGCATTCGGCTCGCAGAGCGAGCCCTTATCCCATATCGTAGCATATTAATGGTGCCTGTGGGAGTAGTGGTCCTTGCTGAGAGGGAACAATCCGATTGGCTGATAGTACGAGGAGAGTAGGCGTGGTTAACTGGTGCCTGGAGTTGTGAGCAGAATGGTGGTGAGAAGTAGAAAAAGTTCATCCTTGAGTGGCTCAAAGCCTGGCTTTTGATTAGCTAAGGGGGGTGAGTGAATTGGCATTGGATTGGCTGCCCTGAAGTTTATGAGAGGAATACAGCATGGGAAAGTTGCCTGTATGGGAGCTACGCAAAAATAGGAATAGAGGAGAAATATACAAACTAAAAAAATTAAGTTTAATAAAAAAAAATTTTTTTGCAGTTCATTTCCCAAAAGGCAAATGAAAGAATTTAATGTTAAGGTGGGCTATATGAGTCAAGGAGAATTCTCCTTGGTCTCTTAGTATTGTCATGAGGAGTGTAGTTTTCTAAATTGAGGATATGATAGTTATTAGTGAGTGGAAGAGAATCAAAAAATTTGGTAGCAAGTTTCTTAATAAAATTTTTAAAGGTTGGGTGTTTAAGTGCTTTATAAATATCAGAGTTTCTCATATACATATTCGCACGAACAATCATGCGAATGGTTTTATTTTGCGAGATTTCAAGCATTTTAATATTATTACTTGCAGCATATCCCCACCCATTAAAACCGTAACTCATGATGGGCAGCAAAACAGCTGTGTAGAGAAGTACCTTGTTTTCTACTGTCATGTTAGAATTCCGGCAAATTAGGGGGTATATTAATCTTAAAGCTTTCCGGAATTTATTTCGCGCATGTGTGCAGTGTTGTTTCCATGTGAGTTTATTGTCAAGTAACAAGCCTAAGTAAATTGTGTTTTGAGACCGTTGGAGTGGTGTGGAATATAGTGTTAGTGGGGTTGCAGATTTTCTCTTCCTTGTGAATAATACTGCAACCATTTTGTCAATATTGAGTTTAATTTTCCAATTATTAAAGTATGATTCAAGCAATGTTAAGTGATTGCTAAGTGCCTTTGTGATGCTTTTGCGGAGCGGTCGCCGAAGCGGCCGTATTTGACTGTCTTTGGGAGAGTTCTTGCCGGCCAATCGGGAGGCAGCTACTCGTATGGGGGCGGGGTCAGGTGAAAGTTAGGTCTTGGAAGTAAGTTTGAGAGAGAGATCGGGTGGGAGAGCGAATCTACCTATTGGTCGATCAACTCACCTCCGATAGGAGGTTCGAGTTTCTCGGAAGGAGTTAGTAGTGAGATGGGAGTGAAAGTAGATTTTTTAAGATTAAAGTAATAAATTTCGAGGTCTGTAAAAATTTGGATCAGGGGGATAAATTTCAATTTTTTTAGCTTTCTATTATCAATATTTTATAGATTTTCAAAGAATTTGATGGCGATAGTCCTTATAGTTTCCCGCACGGTTTTGAGATGAAGCGCAGATCGAAGATCCACGTTTCTCACAAACCACGGGGAGTTTGTTAGTTTTCTTATTATAAGATTTTGAGAGGACTCTAGTATGTTAATGTTAGTTTTAGCTGCATACCCCCAGATTGGAGAGGCGTATAAGATCACTGGTCTGAGTACGGAGGTATAGATAAGCAATCTATTTTTAATTGTCAGTAGTGATTTCCGAGAGAAGTTAGGGTAGTATAAACAAGCTAATGCTCGGAATTTGCTTTTAAGGTTTAAAATGTGATGTTTAAAAGATAGGTTTTCGTCGAGGGTGAAGCCAAGGTACTTGACGGATTTGGACTAGGGGACCGGGTGATTCTGTACATGAATAGGTGGTGGTTTTCGTGTTCTACTCCCAACGGAGAAGAAGACTGCTTCAGTTTTCGTTGGGTTTATGGAAATTTTTCATTTTCGATACCAATCTTCGAGCTCCACTAGGTGCCTGTGTAGGAAGTGAGTGACGCAAGCCTTGCTTGCGCTCTGAGCCAGAATCGATGTATCGTCAGCGCAGAGACAAATGGTTGTGTGTCGTGTCTTGGGTATGTCGTTGACATAAATGTTAAATAATGTGGGGGAGAGGAGGGCCCCTTGTGGTGTGCCCCCACTCTTACATTTTTGATCGTGGAGTGCGTGTCATTGAATCTGACCGCGAAGTTCCTGTTGGTTAGGAAGGATTTAACCCTCTAAGTGGTCTGTACTTAAAGTATTGCCATTCTGGAGATGCTTCGAAAATGCTCCGCACGTATTTTTTTGTCGTCAGGTGGGGTTGTCAAAGGCGGTTGAGCCGTATTTTTAAGAATGTGGATCGACCGCTTTTGGGGATCTTGCTTGAAGGCAGAAAAAGCATCTCTGGAATGACGGGATTTTACATGCTGACCGCTTGGAGGGTTAATAATCAGAATTAGTTGGGGGGATAGTGTTAATTTTGATGAGCTTGTAGAGCAAGCCCGCATGTCATACACGATCGAAGGCCTTCTGGATGTCCAGAAAAATAGCCCCGGTGTATTTCTTATCTTTAAAACCTGTTTTGACGTACTCAACCACCCTGAGCAACTGGTGCGAAGTGGATAATTGAGTCCGGAATCCATGGTGTTGAGGGATTAGTATGTTGTTGTTAGTAAGGTGAGAGTTAAATCTCGAGAGAATTAATTTCTCTGCGAGTTTGCTTAATACAGGTAGGAGGCTTATTGGTCTATAACTATTAGGAGAGCTGCTAGGCGTTCCTGGTTTTAATATGGGAATAACATTCTGCTGCATTTTTGACACGGTCAACCTCGATTTTAAGCCACGACCGCTGATCACGTTTTGAAGATATGCTTTAGAGCAGGGTTACTGAACCATTTTTCTGCCGAGCCACATACATATGTCAGCCATCTCACGCAAGCCGCATACACGTATTAGTTATTTCATGCGGGCCACAACACGTGGATAAATGGGAGAGTTGAGGGTAAAAGGGAGAAATGCTTTTCAATTCGTACCCGGACGACACCAACAGCAAAAAGCAAAATTGATATATTTGATTTCTTGACAAAGAATTTCGTACCAAATTTTCAATAAAATATTCTTAAATAAGTAAATTTCTCAGAGCAATGGTTCATGACCGCAGGTTGAGTATCACTGCTTTAGAGCGATGGATACGAGACTCTTCACTTTAACCCCTCACAACAACAACTTTTCTTACTAGATCAACTATTTTTTGCACTGTACAAACCGACAACAGAGCCACCTCACCACTCCTATATCCTATTTGCGCATGTCCGTTCTCCTGCAAGTTTCTAGGTTAAGTTACCTTTATTAAATTTGCAGCCCTTCTTGTATCAAACCACCTAGTATATAAAGTATTTATTCTCAAAGATTGAGACATAATTTCCTTTTTGGTTCGTAAAAATTTGGTCCATAGACCTCAGCAAAGACCAAATGATGGACCTCATAAAATTTTGTCTTGAAGCAGTAAGGTTTTTACTTTGTACATCAGTAGTAAGAAACAGATGACATCAAGCCTATAGTCCAGGGGTGGCCATACTTTTGGCATCCGTAGTCTACTCCACTTTTAAAAAATCGAAGGCGGTCTACCAATGGCAGAGCTAAATTAACGTAACATACATTTTTATATATTTATTTTCGGTAACAGGAAAAAATGGTAAATTATATAATTTTTCTAAAAAGCTTAATATTTACAAAATAAAAATTTACTGACGAAAATAATCAAAGTATTCATACATCAAAAATTGACCATCCTATTCACTTCGTTTAATTGAAATTTGGATATAATCTAAGCATCCCACTTTGTCAAGTTGTTTCTATTTAATTCTCCACTGTAAAACGACAAATTAATTGTGTATTACTTTGCACAGTTTGTTTTAGGTTTTAAAGCGTAAACTGTAGTAAATTTTTATTTTAAATAATTCATTAATTCATAGTCATAAGTCATAGATTAAATTGTTAATATCCGAGGTCATTATCGGGATTTTCGCGCGGACTACCTAAAATAACTTCGCGGTCGACATCTTGGCCACCCCTGCTATAGTCTTTCTCAATGACAAGCAACTTGTCATGCAGAAAGAATGACATGCATTCCAACATCTACCTTAATAATTTATAAGTCAAGCCCCTGTTGGACTATTGAATTCCTTGTTGATGTAATTCCTTGTTCAAGTAATACATTGGTTCATTGTGATCCATCCGTTCTCGTCACAGTGAATATGAACCGGCACACAGTTGTGAAGAAGTAAAAAAATACAAAAATAAAATTAAAATCCTTTGGCTACAGCTATATAAAGAGAGGGTTTGACTGATTCTCTTTAACCCTCTGATTGGTTCTCTCTGCCCAGAAAAATCATTCGGAAAACGTTTATTAGTCTTTTGCAAACTACTTCGAAAGGGCAACAGATTTCATTCCTTCCCCCTTTTAAGTTCGCGGGAGGTCTGGAGGGGACGATTTTATTACGCACACACACATAGTTCGGCCTCTTTGTTAAAACCGGAAGATCATTCGTTCACAGCTTTGACGTTGCATTGGACGAAAAAAGTGGGGTCCACTTGGTTGTTCCCCCTATCTGTTCAGTCACAATAAAATCACAAGAAAATGAAGAGGAAAAAAACCCAATAAACTTGAAAGAAATTACGTGTTTAAAGTTGAAAATATATGTTTACTTAAAACAAAACAAAATTTTTGTTTCTCATTTTTAAAAATTAAATTTTTTCTTCTAAATAAAATTATTTTGGTATTACGAAATAGCCAGGAAAAAGCACCCTGTCTTTGTTCTTGAATATGAGACTAAGAAAACTCGAGCACATCTTAATACCTCAATTTCACATAAATCTTTTTTAAACTTTTTTCTTTTAGTTGTTGAATTCACCAGCTGATACTTTGCTTTATCTTGATTTAAATTTCTTAAGCTATTTTTTATTGTAATAAAGACTGTAATTGTTCAGTGGTGGTTGATATTTAAATCTCTTCACACACATTAGAGTACGTAAATCCAACAAACGACTCAATGAGATAGAATCTAAAATTCTCCAGTACGCCAACTCCTATTTTGGAGATTCCTAAAAACTTAATTACAGTTAAAAATATTATTTATCATTCAGAGTCCTGTTATTCCACTGGACCAACCATTATTAAATTTAAAATAAGGTGTCTTCTCTTAAAGAACATTGTACTTAATCGGAATTCTTTTTTAAATAGAAATTATACCAACATTAATACTGAATTCTGTCATTATTATGACATGGATAGTACTATAAATCGTTATGCTACTCATTTGTAATTGAGGTCATCTATTTTTAAATTTCACGCATATTTCCTATCCTATAGTCTAATATTAAATTCATTTTTAAATATACATGTTGAAGTTAAAAGAAGCATCTATAATAAATATTTATAAATTTTAAGGTCTTAGGAAGGTAAGGAGAGTTATTCGTTTTTACGACACACGTACATCGAAATAAATATTAATAAGGCGACCAATCATCCTCCTTTAGGGAGGACAGTCCTCCTTTTATAGGTCCTATCCTTCCTCGAAAAGGGCCCTCCTTTTTGTCCTTCTTTTCAATATATATTTTAAAACTGATCTGTTAATTTCTATTTTCAGAGATGAACCAAACATATTTCCAAAATGTCGAAGAATGGTCTGAAACAAATATCACAGGAAATGACAGTTTTCAATGGTATTTTTTGTCACATGTAAGTTGGGCAGATATAGAAAATTACGTTGAGTTTTTATTGAAATAAATGCCTGATATTAAAATAAATGACAATTGTCTGTTGGAAGTAGAAAGAAGACTGAATGTATATTTAAATTCTAATAAATTAGAACAATTGGAAAATCAACATGCTGAGATATTGACAAAAGATGGATGAAATTACTTAACTCATTTCACATGAACATTTAGTTATTCTTGTTGAATTTACGTTGTGCTGCTCTGAAACTAATGCAGCAGTTGAAAGAGTTTGCTTCAGTTGGCAATGATTTTTATGAAATGACTAGTGAGAAATCAAAATTGAATGTTTATATTTTAGCTACAATTCTTACCGTAAAATTCAGTATGAAGGATATTTTTTGCCCGAACTTTCCGATATATTAAAAAATGATACATTGAAAAAAAATCATTCTATGGAAAAATACTTGTTTAAGATAATAATTAAAAAAATGTAAGCGTAATTAGCGTATATTTGTTTGAATTAATAAAACGTTTCATATATTTAAGTTGTAATTTTTTCTTAAATTTTTCTTACTCCTTTTCATTGTAAAAAAAATAGTCATCTTAATATTAAGAAATTTATCCACCCGATTACGAATTCCATGTTTTGCTCTTTGAAACAAGATAAATACCAAGGTAATAAGAGGAGTTTAAAGGAACATTTAGTTAATAATAGATCAGCTTAGTTTATCAAAATTTAATGAAATTATGTTCCTTTCAATTTGTTAAAAAAAATTTTTTTTTAGAAAAGCTTATCAGTTAGGGCATATCTTTTCTAAGAAGGAATCAAGTTTAACTTCTTTATCATGAATATAATCAGTATTTGTTTTTCAATATTTATTTATTCAACTAATGTTTTTATCTTTTTGTCATTATCAAACTCTCTAACCACATTTTTGCGTTATGATCATTTTTTGTATGTTTAGAGAGATGCGAGTAATGTTATCACTTTTTCTGCTTGAGTGAAAGAACACATGTTTTTGAAATAAAATTGAGAAAAAGAAAAAAATTACACATGAAAAAATTGAAGTAGGTATTTCCTGTACATTAAATAATTTCAAAATAAGTTGAGTAATTCAGCGTAAGTTCAAAGAGATATGAAAATGAAGAATGGTGTAAAAGTAATAATTTTATACGTTTTAATTGAAATAAATTTTGTAAGCTATTGTTAGTCTTAAACAAAATTTCTTTTACTAAATTCCCAACCAGAATAAGCTGTGCTGTAACTTATTTTTATCCCTTAGTATGTATATATATATATATATATATATATATATATATAAATATTATATTATATGTAAGGATAAATAACTTTATCTACTCGTAAAACAAAATCTCCTATTTACCATTTAACTTTTATTTTCCATAACATATTCGAGTCTTAAATTAAACGGCTAATTATTTCTCAGAAAAGATATTCTAAACTAAAAAAAGTCCAATCCCGGTTAATTAAATTTGATGGTCTTCGTATATACGCTTCTGTGCTTGACTTTCCAATCGAAAACATAAAATAGAAAATGATTATTTAGAAGAGAAAGTTCTGAGAATAAGTATTCAGCCCAATTAAATCTCACTTGGCGTTCGCTTCTCACAGAGAAAAGATGTGTCGATTGCTGTCTGATTAAAACTGTTTTTACACAAAGTTCTAGATGCTGACTTCAAAACATCACACACACACATATATAGTCTAATTTTCTACAAACGAGAGATGAACATCTATCAATCAAAATCGAAAACACAGAAACAGTAAGAAAACCACACAATAAAGGACACATCAGCAATCGAAATTTAAAAGAATGGATGCTGTAGTATTATAAACATTTCTGACTTAGGACAGCTTATATATAAAAATTAATTTATATAAAAGTGGGGTTGAACATGTTTCGCGGCCAGCCAACCTTTCCCCTTTATGTTAAAAATTTAAAAATACTGAGCAAAAACCTATTGAAAATAATGTATAGGAATATCTAAATCCATTACAAGATAGAGGTCACTTACCTAAAAATTGCACTTAAAAATGCATTGCCCGCGCTAAATCTGAGCGCAATAAATGAGTTATTGCCAGATTCTGGATCCATATATATATATATATATATATATATATATATATATATATATATATGTGTGTGTGTGTGTGTGTATACACAGTCGAACCTCTATATTGCAAATTTTTCTATATAGTGAACTTTTTTCTGGAACCTTGAACATTTCATGATTTTCTTCGTAAAATAACCTCTCTATAGCGAAGTGTTATTTTCTATATAACGAACTTTTTCTTTTGTGATTCATTTTTTCCCCTCCCTATTTTTAAAGTATTTCTGAACATTTCAAGTTATTCTCTCTTTAACACATTTTATGGTGGACATAAATCTTGAACTGGTTTTATTAGATCAAACTCGTCGAGAGCAAGAGAGTTTTGGACGTTTCATCCAAGAAGTGCAACTTTTAACCCCCTCTGTCCATTTCACTAAAAATATCTTCGATATCCCTTTCACAACCAGTGTTGTCCCCTGTCACCGTGTTCTAGTTATAAAATAATGTGTGTTTAATGTAACTTGTACGCTTTAAATTAGAAAATGTCTTGAAAATTCCTTAATTTTAATGTAAAATAATTTTCGTAATATTGATAATACAGTGTATTCTTCGATATTCTTTGTTCTTGTTTTCCTTGCAGCTTTTCTTTCTTTCTTTTTTTTTGTTGATGAGAAAGATATATAAAATAAACATATATTAATTTTAAAAAAAGGTGGGAGTAATTGCTTTTTTTAATATATAATTAATGAATTTAAAATCTATTTCATGGGGTTTACAAAGTATATTAAAGGATGAACCTCTATATAACGAATTTTCCATGTAACGAACTTCTTTTCGGAATTTAGCGACTTCGTTATATAGAGGTACGACTGTATACATGTATATATATATATATATATATATATATATATATATATATATATATA
>BMAV01017675.1:61601-92685 GCA_019973955.1 Trichonephila inaurata madagascariensis | reverse complement strand
TTTCATTTCCACAAAAAAAAACGAAATTACTTTCCGAACAACCCAATAAATCATGTGCATGGCTGAAATGTAACACTTAACAAAAATATAAAAAGCATGGAAATAAAAATTAAAAAGATAGTTACAAATTACCATAACTTTAGTGACATTAGAGTATATATGAATTAAATAATAATAAGTAATTTTATCTAATATTAGAACATGGAGGTAACTATAATGAGGAAATATGTTAATTTATAGTAATAAACTATTATTAATCTAAGAATTTTTAATCCTTAGTATTTCGAATAGCTTTATTCATATAACTATTAATAAAATTAATTAGGCATTTCTGATTTAAGCAATATTTAGTAAAACGTTTATAGTTATTTATTATTTCTGATTTTTTTAAAACTAGAAATTTATTGTGTTGTATATAATTAATAACAATATTTCTGAATATAGAAATATGTACATTACTCTCCCAATGAGGAACTTTTATAATATTGAAATTAAATTCTTCTCTTTTATCATAAATATTAGAAACTATTACATTATCTTTTAATTTGATACGTATATCAAGAAAATTTGTTTCATTGTTGTTACTATTTGTCTGTACTAAATTAAGATATTTTGGATAAAAATTACTGTTAGGTATAAAATTGACTTGCTTGCCAAAAATGATTATGTCATCTATATAACGATAAATATAATACTTAGAATTATTAATGTAACTACTTTCAAAATAATGTAAATATAAATTGGCAAGACAGTTGCTCGCAGGACCACCTTGTGGCAAACCTTTTATCTGCAGATAATATATATAGTTACCATTATAATATATATAGTTCTCTTTAAGTACAAACCTAAGTAGTGAACAAAATCTATCATAATTCACATTATTAAATAAATTATCTTTATGTAAATTTACAAGTATATTAATAATATCATCAATATTAATAGAGTTAAAAAGATCTTCAAAATCTAAAATATAAACTGAAAAAATCTTTTTATCTTTCATTTGTTCAATAGGAGATTTACTATAATTTGACTAGGTCTTTATGAAATTTGGGAGTAAGAAATATATACGGAAATTTAAAATTTATTATTAATTTGAATTCTTATTTGTATATGAAAAGCCAAAATTCGATTATTTATTTCTCTATCAGAAACTGATGACTTAATAAAAGCTGTATTATTATCAAAATATTTATTGATCATTAAACTATAATAGTATTTACATATGAATGCAAAATTTCCTGGCACTTTATCAACTAAAACTATAATTAATTTATTTTGCAATTAGCTATTTATATATACATAATGAAATGCATAAAAATTGCCTAACTTATAGTAAATTTACCGAATAAAAAATATAGCATAAAAGTGCATGAGTAATACTAAGTAAATGATAGTAATAACTAACCAATACAACTTTCATAACAATTCATTAACAAACAGAATTAAATAAAAACAAGGAATATGAATATCAATAAAAGGTCATATTTCAACAATACTACACCATTTTTTTTATATAAAAATCCAATATATATATAAATATTATAATAGAAAAGGTTTCTTCATATTCTCTATCGAAAAAAAGGAATGGTATATTATTAAAAAACAGTTCATGTAAACCAAAGAAATATCTAGAAACGTAGAAATAATCTAAACAACAGATTCATTACTAAGAGTATAATGATTGTCTCATTACAAATAAAAAATCTCAAAGCAGACAGCTATATTTTTATTAAAAGGATTTTTATCCAGACGTTTTAATGGACACTTTTTAAATAGCAGGATGGTGTCATTTAGTTACCGAAAAATCATAAATATTTTCTTTTTTGTGCCGGAATAGTTAGTGCGTCTAGACAGCGTTATCAAAGGATTTCGACAACAATGGCTTAAAATAAAAATAAAAATAACATAGTCTTGATGGACATTTTTATTTTTCTAACAGAAATTTTTTATTTATTGTTTCGAAACAATTTGTTTGATATTTACTTCTTTTTTACATGAAACAGTTTATTTTATTGTTTATTTTTAAACCGTATTAGATAACTAATGCAGTTTGTACTTAAATTCTTCTCCACACGTACTCTGATGCGTTTAATTACAGTTATACAGACGATCTCTCTCTCTCTCTCTCTCTCTCACACACACACACACACTGTGACGTCTCTCGCGTTCTTCTTCTAACATAACTCCTAAGTTCTTTGACGGCCACGATTAATGGCAAAACTTTTCCAACCCAATACCAAGAAGAGAAACAGGACGAAAATGCAAATAAGATATACTTTAAAAGGATAGAGGGTTTAGTGAGATTGGACGGCAATCTTAAAGATAACTTAGTGCGTAACAGATCGGAATAANATAAGTGTTAGATGACCTAATCACAAGGAAGAAGGATACGCCCATATTCGTTAATATTGTTAATTATAAGAAGGATTAATAGTGCCTGAGTATTCTTATCTACAAGTAGCAGAATAGGAGTGTCTTCAACCAAGGAAGGAGGGTTACTCTATAAAAGGTAATATTTTGTATAGGAAGTTAGATTAGGCAGATAATTAAATATAATTAAGATAAGTGATCTAGTTGTGCGATCTGACTTGAATATTCAGTTTAATTTGTGGCTTATTCTCACTTAAAGAAAGTTGTTATTTAGAATTAAATAATTTAAGTTATTCTTAATAAAAGTTGTGTTAAGAATTACAAAATGTCTCATCTTTTAGATAATCCCACACCTCTAGCTTACGCGGATCCCCCAAGACATAGCTATCGCCGGATGGCTATGTCACAACACACACAAAATAAGTACAGAGTTTAACAATTAGCCAGATACAGTGTAACTTTAATATCGTCTCGGACTGCCTCCTGCTGAAATACATGTTACAACACGATCCGGCATATGAAGCTGATTAGAAGTCGAATGTTGTCGTAAGGCAGATTGGTCTGCTAATCTTGAGCAGCCACTTTTACTAAATCATGTACACATTGACATGGTGGCTTTTAAGTTTCAGCTAGTAGCAAAAAGGCTCTATTGGAGACATATCTGGGTATCAAGCTGGCTATAGCAGAGTATGAACACGACGTAGATAGTTTTGAGGTGAAGTGTATGTAGACGAGCATCTTCTTGCCAAAAAATTCACTCTGGAAGACTGTTTAGGAAGGGTACCAAATAGGCTTAAGGAATGCTATCAATATTTGCGATGATCCATTATTGCACCATATACCACGAACAGATTGGAATGGCTGTAAAAGGTTACTGCCCACAGACTGTTAAAACTATTGTGTGGACAGTATGTATTGAGACAGCTTGGTGTAATTATATCGTTCTCTAGAACAGCTTCACATTACGACGTGGTTATAATTTTTCGTCAAAACGAACCAAGATTCATCACTAAACACCCTATTTTGGGAATCGTTGAAGTTCCACGACACTCTGACTTGGAACCGTTGTAGACAGAGTCACCAATGTTTCAATGTTCAGTGTTGTAGGCAGTACATGAAAACGGTATCTGAATTGTCGATTTGCTTTTGGAAGGTTTTGGAATGGGTTTGAGACGCAACTGGAAGCACCACGTCAGATTGAATTGTACCGGATGAGGGGCGTAGTTGGATTGTAGCAGGCCTTCTGCATCCTAGATTGCGGATTCGACTCCGGCCCAAATCGGTGGAATTTCATGATGCAGAAAATCGACAGCGTCATTGTCGTATGAGTATGTGGCATGTAAAAGATCCTTGAGTGCTTGTTTGGCTTGGGTTCTCTCGACAAAATTAAAATTCCTAGAACAAGTTAGCATCGTCAGATTTCAGATGCCTCCGTCTGAGGACCAAACTGGACGTCAAAATTACCTGCGGCAATTGGTATTGCCTATATGGTGCCGTACTGAAAAGTGGTACCAATTCCTGGGGAATATACTAAATCGACAATGGTAAAAATACCAATCCGCAACCCCATTGAAAAAAAAAGATTGTATTGTCGACCGAGTTTCTTTGGGATCCATGAGAGCTTGCCGCATTATTCTTCTATCATCTAGCCACGTCATCTTCCTGGTTGTTCCAGACCTAATTCTCTGAAATTGGGTATCATCACGTGCCCACTTATCCCAATATATTCTGACGGCATACTCCAAAATCTGTCGATTATTTGCTCTCTAAAGTCCTCTCAGAGTCGGAATGTAATCGGAATGAATACTTTAATATGTGCCAGATATAAAAGTCTCTTCTCCTGATTGAAGCTTTACTTCAGGGTATGTCGTACTGCGCATTGATACCAAACTTGGATCATTTTCAAACAAGATATCATTCTACTACTGTGCAAAATTTAGCAGTTGTAGTTGGCCTCCTTCTCAATGCACTATTCTCAATATTCCTGAGTGTGTATGAATTATATACGTGTGTATATGTATTATAAACGTGTGTACATGTATTATATACGTGTGTATATGTATTACAAATGTGTGTACATGTACTATATACGCGTGTATATGTATTATAAATGTGTGTACATGTATTATATACGTATATATCTGCTTATATACATGAATATGTTTATATATACATTTACATATTGAGACATACATGCACACGTATATATGTGTGTGCGTGCGTAAATTTTAAATTACATTTATATACAATAATAATAATACATCGCATAAGAATGCATGCTTTCCATATATAGCCATGGCATTTGCTAAAAGAGTACGCGAATTTCTAATGAATCATTTCGCAGGTGTTGTAGGAAGTACGGATAGTTTCTTTCATAATATATAGCTTCTTCCTTTTTACCAAAGTTAGAGATTATTTTTCGAGAAACTGTAATTTTAGATAATATGTTCCTTGAAATATTTTAATCTTAACATCTGATGAAGAGTCAATGTCAACAGCTGCTGATTTTCAATTTTGGATAATTTGTGATAACGGATTAGAAGTATAAAAAGAAAATATATATTCGAAATGGGAGTATTTACTTATCCACGCTTTACCACGTACAAGATAAAGTATTTACAGATTAAAGATGAAGTTTTTAGTTCTCACTCTCTGCTTCTTAGCTGCAGCTTTTGCTGATGTAGATTACGGTAAGTTTTTAAGATAAACTAATGGAGGTCACCAGTAGCAATGGAAAAAAAAATCTATAAAATATTTTTACTTTTACAATATGGTAAAATAAGGTAATACACCCATTTGAGAATTCGTTGCTTAAAGATTATAAAAATATATAGTTGTACTATTTTAATAGTTATTTACCATTACAAATAATTATCTTGTAAAAGCACTTCTCAGCCGTGGTGGCTGAGTGATGATGGTCACAAGACCTTTGCCGGCATCATGGAGTCGGGGTTTCGAATATTGGTGTTACTACAGCGTAATAGCCTTTGAACAGGTTTAGTTAGGGAATATTAACGTCGCACTGTTCCACTACTTGAGGGCGTTTGGCGACGAACCTTGTAATTTTGAACCGTGGTCAAGTTAGGGATGGCGATCTGAGATCGATTAATCGAAAAATCGATTTCTCGGGGCCAGAAAAATTCGATTTTTTACATCGTAATGTAGCCCTGAATCGATATTTCATTCAAGGAAATCAACATTCGATTTTTTTTTTTCTGTTTTGGTAAAAACCATAAAATTGGTAAAATCAAAGAATTTAAACCCTATTAATCGCAGGCAGTTGTGCATCCTGCACTTTAAGGTATCCGACTACGTTCGGAACCGTGATTTTATAAAAGAGCATAAATGGATAATTTTCATGATATTTAGTTTCACTTAGATTAGAATACATGTATAAAATTCTTTCAAGGATATTTTGACAAAATAAATTTATTTAAATACAATATTTTGGCAAAAAACAAACTTAGAATAATCTTTTTTAAAAAAAAATGTTATTTTATAAACAATACTTCTAAAATAATAATATTTCGCGCTTACATAAAGTAAAGACTTCTCCAGGGAGTCTAAACTAAGTTTTTTGAAAAATTCCAGAGTTATTTCCAGAGTTACCACCAATTGAAATAATTATAGGCGTTTTTTTCTTAAAATTGCTTTCCTCTGTTGTCGTAAAATATGGATAAACCCACTTCTAAGTTATATATTTCAAAAATCTAGTTGAGCCTCTGCACAGAGGTCTGAGCTATATACAGACAAAATATTATTATTATAGAAGCATTTTTCACAAAAGGAGAATAATTTGAAAATGGGTCATTCTATGTTCATTTTTTGTCTAAATATTGTACTTAAATAATTTTTTATTGTAATAATATTCTTAAAACAATTTTATATGCATTTTCTAATCTAAGTGACAGTAAATATCAGAAATATTATCCATTTATACGCTTTTGCATTATCACAGTTCCGAACGTAGTCGAATACCTTAACGTGCATCGGCTTAATTTTTTAAAAGAATAGCAGAAGTGCGATTGGATATATATATTGTAAGCACATTGTTTAACCTTCAGAACTCGGCAGCACATACAATGTGCCGCAATTTTTTTCTCATATACTTCGGTTGCCATACAACTTGTTGAATCAAGCGATTCAGAGACAATTCGTTTCCCATTTTTCCCAGAATTTTCACGAATCCTCATTTCTACTGTCCGGTTATAGCAGATAACATGCGTCGATGTAAATGAGAAAAAAATGGGGTACGTCATATGTACCACCAAGTTTATAAGAAAGTACTAATGTATTACTAGAGTCAAAATAAATTAGTACATTTTAGTTTTAGAGCAGATATTCAAAATTAAATTAGAGAAAAGAGATTACACTAATTAGCTTACTTATGAAAAGATTATAGCAAATTGACTAATCATTGAATTTTTTTTAAAAAAAGGCATGCCCTTAAATTGATATAATAGCATGTTTAAAATACGGAAAAAGTCTTTTAAGTTCTTCTGTAACATACTGGGAAAACTTTTCAAATTACGCTAGTTTTTTCTTTATATTCACATTTTGTTTTATTCTAAATAAATAATACTGTTTGTTAAAAAAATTTTTTTGCTCTACGTAAATTCTAAAATGTCTTTAATACGATTTTTATCAAACATTAATTTCAGAGGAAACAAATTATTACAAAAAATATAAATAAAAAAACGATAAAATAAAGGTGTCTTGTTTCCAAGATTTGAAGAGATTTACATAACATTAAGAGGAATAACATAATCTCGTTCTCGTTATTTTTTTATAGGTACGAAATCAAAATAGGTTGATTTTTAATAAGATAAATCAACACCGATTCTTTCTTATATTAAACAAAATCAATTTTAGATCAGTCTTATTAAACAAGATTTAAAATAAGATGAACAATTAGTTGCTTAATTCTCTGAACTTTTCATAAATGAAAGTTGCTTATAAAGAACATTTGTCATTTTTTCTTTTTTCAGATATTAAAAGGTTGGCCCTCCAAAATCCTGATTTGTATGATGGAGACATGCTTGGCATCGATGGACCTTTTGTAAGTAATTTTCCTTTTTCTAATAAAAAAATTCATTTTTTCTCTTTGAATCATAAATATTCTTACTCAAAATTTACAAAACTCAAAAATGACGCATTCATGCTTAAAAACAAGTAATATAATTTTTTTAAGTCAATTCCTACATAGATCAACAAAGCAAAATTTTATTTTAGCTACTTTTTATTAAATAGTTACAATTAATATACATTTGTATATACATATGACAGAATCACGATATTAAATGGTAATTGATTTTTATTAATCATCATTAAAGAATAGTATTGTCATCCAAAACAATCGTGTATATAAAATTTCAGTTCAACTGTATGTTTTAAAACGTGAGAAAAAGAATCTTTTTAAGTTTTGACACAAGTCGCCAAAAGGGTCGCTAAGTCACTAAAAATGATGCCAACGTGACTGAATTTGTAATTATTTGAAAAATTAGTTTTAATTAATTAATTTTTATTAATTTAATTAAATTACTGTATTGTCATCCAAAATAATCAAGTATATAAAATTTCAGCTCAATCGAGGACTTTATAAAATGTATTTTATTAACGATTGAAAATTCCACCAAGATAAATAGATAAATAAATAAATAAATATATAGAGAGTGTGAGTTAATAGTAGGAATTGAATGAGATTCATGATTAAGAAATATAGATCAACTACACCGATACGATTCATTTAATCGTCAGTGGGAGTGAGTCAACGTCGCAATATAAAGCTGCACGAGGGATATTGATGACGTATCTCGTAATTTTTTGAACCATGGTTAAGTGATGAGGACAACACTTGAGCTGGCAACTGCTCTCCTAACTTCCATCCCACACCAACGGGTGATTAAATGCCACAATAAGTCATTTTGTAATTTTGAACACATTCTCTTAACTGACTGTATAAAACGTGTTTTCAGTTTTTGGTTTATTTTGAAGACACACACACACACACACACACACACACACACACACACACACACACACACACACACACACACGCACACACACACACACACACACACACAATATCGTGACATATCAATCAGATATGGCAAAAACATCACATAATTTGGGGATTGTAAACCAAGAATATCTGATTTATTTTTGTGATTACAAGAATTATTTTTTCATTAGTTTTCTATCATACAAAAGCACTTATACAATGCTATCATCTTACTTTTAACAAGATTTTAATGAGCACATGTTATATCTCACTCAGAGCTAGAACAACAGTCGAATCCATTTGTAACATTTAGTTCATATACAAATGCGTGCTGAAAAGTCCAAAAATAAATTCAAAGAAAAGAATTTTGGAGTAGGAACGGTTATAAGCAAGTAAACTTTATTGCACAAATAAAATATTCTTGAATTGTCTCGAGAAATGTGTATTCCACTTCCTTTGAGTAACTGTTAATTAATTTCACACTGCGAAAAGAAGGAAGGTTAATACCTGAGCTAGTACCTCACTGCCCAGATTTACTTACCACTCCAGCGTATGGACTTAAAGCCTTGACTAATTTCAAATGCTTCAGCCTCTCAGATCTTTTGTGGCACAAAGGTGAGTGAGGGGGATTAAATTTAACGTCGAATTAAAAAACTACGTGGGGCTTGGTGATGGCCCCCAAATATAGCCAGATCAAGTGACGAGGATAACACCTTAACTAGCAGCCCTTTCTCTTAACTATCACACCACACCGACGGGGGTTGAGTTGAGTTGAGTTTGGTGTTTTATGGCGCAGGTCAGTTTTGGCTATACTGCCCAAACATTCATGGTCTTGGTCTGGAAGGGAAAAGAAAAAAAAAATTGGTGACAAGATGGAGGTCGAAAAAGAGAAGGATCACTGGGGTACCCGGGTGGGATCCCCTGTTTAAAAGAAAAATAAACCCCTTTGGGGAAAAAGGAAAAGATCACTGGGGTACCTCGGGATTAAACCCCTTACCCACCTAAAAAAGGGGAACCCCCCGGGGCCCGAGGGGGGAGCCTCGACATGTTGTGTGCAGGGGAGGCTAATCATCACGTCCCCCCTGCCTACGGCCCAAACTTCTAAAAATTCCTGCGACAACCCTTGTCGTGCATTTCAGTCGGGCTTTTTGTATTGTTTTTTAAAAAACATGCTGTACTTCTTATGAATGTATTTTTTACCTGTTACTACCCCTTTTCATTCCACTCTACATTACAAAAATCATAAATGTTTCAGCAAAATATTCTGACTAAACTTGTTTAGCGATATAATGTTCTATGGTTATTTTTCATCCCCATTGCGAATATCTCTCAGAAATTGGATGAATTTGGCCCTTTATAGGAAAAAAACTTTTTTCAATCAGTAATATATATAATCATTAAAAGTTGGACATTGATTAAGGTATGCGACTACGTTCGGAACCGTGATTTTATAAAAGCGCATAAATGGATAATTTTCATGATATTTAGAGTCATTTAGATTAAAATACATGTATAAAATTGTTTTAAGGACATTTTGACAAAAAAAAATTATTTAAATACAATATTTTGGCAAAAAGTAACTTAGAATAATCTTTTTTCAAAATGTTCTCCTTTAATGAAAAATAGCTTCTACTATTATAATAATATTTTGCCTGTATATAGCTCAGACTTCTTTACAGAGGCTCAACTATGATTTTTGCAAAATTCACATTATTTCAGAGTTACAACCAATTTAAATGATTATCAGCGTTTTTTTTTCTTAAAATTGCTCCTCTGTTGTAAATTATGGATAAACCCACTTCTAAGTTATATATTTCAAAAATTCTAGTTGAGCTTTTGTAGAGAGGTCTGAGCTATATACAGGCAAGATACTATTATAATGTAGAAGCATTTTTCACAGAGGAGAACCTTTTGAAAAAAGTATTCTAATTTTGCCAAAATATTATGACTAAGCACAATTTGTTTATTAATAAAAAATGTAAAATAATAAATATATTCTAATCAGTATTACAAAAATATCGTAGAAAATTATCCCATTATATAACTGCAAATCACAGTTTCGACTACATAACTCCCAACTCTACATAATGATATATAACAATTATATATATATATATATATATATATATATATATATATATATATATATATATTTAAATATTCTGTCAAATATTCACATTCATTATGATTAAATGACGATGAACAGATTTATTAATGAGATAAAGAACAACTAAACTGATATATAAATTTGATAATCGTTTTTTACATTTATTCAATCAAAAAGGATAATATAAATACAAATCTAAGCAGCACTGCATGCACACATATTTGTTTTAACGTAAAATCAATACTTTTTCTAATTCTAGGATGCCGAGCGTAATGCCATACCTGGACAAAAATTCAGATGGCCACATGCTGAAGTACCCTATATCATTGATTCAACTCTTGGTAAGTCCTTAGTTTTATAACTCATCGATGTAATTATGCATTAATAATATTATCTTTTGAAGTTAAAATCATCCTTTCCATATATGACTATGAATTTTACAACAAAAATTGAGGCCACTTTAGTTAGCTTAAGGTATCCGACTACGTTCGGAACCGTGATTTTTCAAAAGCGTGTAAATGAATAATATTTGTGATGTTTAGTGTCACTTAGATTAGAGAGAATACATGTATAAAATGGTTTTAAGGACATTATGACAAAAAAAAATTATTTAAATACAATATTTTGACCAAAAATTAACTTAGAATAACCTTTTTTTCCAAATCTTCTGCTTTTGTAAAAATTGCTTCTATTGTATTAATATTTTGCCTGTATTCAGCTCAGACCTCTGTACAGAGGCTCGACTAGAATTTTTGAAACGCATAACTTAGAAGTCGGTTTATCCATGTTTTATGAAAACAGAAGGGAGAAATTTTAAGAAAATGCTCCGATAATTATTTCAAATGGTTGTAACTCTGAAAATAATGTGAATGTTTCAAAAATCGTAAAGCCTCTGTACAGAGTTCTGAGCTATATACAGGCAAAATATTAATACAATAGAAGTATTTTTTACAAAAGGAGAACATTTGGAAAAAGGTTATTCTAAGTTAATTTTTTGCCAAAATATTGTAATTAAATAATTTTTTGTCATAATGTCCTTAAAACAATTTTATACATGTATTCTAATCTAAGTGACACTAAATATCATGAAAATTATACATTTATGCGCTTTTTTAAAATCATGGTTCCGAACGTAGTCGGATACCTTAAGAAAAGAAATTTAAACTACTTAGCGACAAAATTTGTACGATTTAAACTGTTTGGAAAATTAATAGTGCTTAGTGGAAAAATAAAACACTTTCAGTCTTTCCAAAGGGTATAAATTAATCTTAGGATAGTGTAAAATTCAAGAGGGTAACTATGAGTAAAAATGCTTCAAAAAGATTAATACATAATAAGTCATATCGTTTACATTTTGTTATTGATTAAGGCAGTGGTTCTCTCAAACTATTTTGGTCGTGGGACCCCAAAATGTGTTGCCAATGATAGCGGAACCCTGAATACTTTTTAATCAACGACTTTTGAAAATTTAATATTTGATATAAAATGAAACAATTATTATTATGGTATTTTAGATTTTATTGAATTAAGCAAAACTAAAAAAAAAACAAAAAATTCATCATAGAAGTATAATTAATAAAAAACAAATCATAAACTAAAATAAATGGATAATCTTTAATGGGAAGAATGCACCTGCTTCTTTGATTCCATGATTCTCTTAAAATTGGGCATTAGGTTTGATGACTGAGCTCGCATATCTGGTGCAGAAACAAGTTTGTTATGATATTTGATTTTTGTCGTAACATTTTTTGAAAACCCAGTTTCACACAAATATGTGGTTGCAAACGGCAATGGAATTCGAAAGCCCGTTTTGCTAAATATAGATATTGATCGAATACATCCGACCAGAATATTGTTAATGAAACTGTTTTTAATTTGGTTTCTAATTGTGTATCCGAACTCAATTCAATAAAATTTTCATAATCCATGGAATGAAATCCTTTTCTTTTATTTTAAAAGGATTATCTTGATTCTCTAGGTTTGGAACATAATCACTGAGTAATTGCTGTAAACTAGACAAATGTGTTTTTATACCATCACGGATTTCCATATCTATATCCACTTCATATTCTTCAAGAAAATCACTAAGCATCTAGAAACACTCGAAGTTATTTTGCTTTACAGCTGAAACCCAATATTGTATTTTTCTTGAAATGGCAACCAATTTATCTTGTGTTTGCCGTACTGACTTGTTTTCCTTGCAGAGCCAAACATAATTTATTCATATTTCCAAATAAATCAGCAAGGTATGCAAGTGTAGATAACTGAGCCGTATTATTTAATCTGTATGATAATTCAAATTTATGACAAATAAGATAAGCCATCAGTTCCTTTCGCAATTCAAATGTTCACACATGCATTTTACCACGCAATGACCATCTAACTTTCGTATGAAGAAGTAAAGTGGCGTGACGACTACCCATATCTTCGCACATGACATTGAAAATATGTAATTGCAGTGGCTTACTTTTGATAAAATTAATAATCTTCACTGCTTCATCACCGAAAATTTAAATGTTACTGAAGTCTCTTTTGGTACTAATGCATATCTGTGCAGAATGCAATGAGTACTGTTACAGGTTTTGCAACGTTTTTGATCCGTGTTACAGCATCACTCACTTTTCCTGTCATTGCTTTTGCTACATCACTACATGCTTCAATACATTTTCCCCAGTTAATCTCATGCGTTCTCATAAAATTATCAATGCAGTTAAATATATTTTCCCCCGTGGTGTTAATATTCACACTTTCAGATAAAATCATACCTTCTTCATTTTTTTTATTTAAATCATACTGAACGAAAACTTGCAAGATTGCTAATTCAACAACGTCTGTGGACTAAGCTATCTGTAATACATAACCGTTACACGCCTGCAACTGTGAAATAAGTTCTATTTCAATGTCATCAGTAATATCGTTATGCACCTTTTTACAGTATTGTTAGAAATAGACACACTTTCAACTTGTATACTATACCTTTCACCCAATACACACGAAACGATATCTTGAACATAAGGTTTAATAAATGATTCACCAGTAACATGTGCTTCGGCTGCTAGAGCAATACGGTAAGATACTTTATACGACGCTTCCGTTATCTTTTGATTATCTGTTATGAATTTTTTTACCATAAAATTTTTACTTTTATTATGGCTTTAAAAAAATGAAATATCTTTGCCTTTATCTGTTGAGTGATTTTTTTCCAAATGCCTCTGTAATTTTGCTGCTGCTAAGGAGCTGTTTGCCAATATTTGTTGCAAAGCAAACAAACCGTATTTCGAGCCTCCTCCTCATCAGTTCTAGTGAATCCAAACGACAGGGAACTAATATCATATTTACGTCTTTTCGTTGATACCACCTGTCCACAATTGGAAGATGAAGCTTTAGCTGTACGGAACTCTGGAAATTGATGGGATTGCGAGTTCCAGAATGCATTTATTTGTAGATTCCGTTTTTTCTGCATTACTACTAACACAACGTCAGTTTACTTTAACCACCCCTTTCCTAACCAATGATCCATTATAAGGGTAATATTTATGTTTTAGATATTACGGTATTTCTTTTGATATTGAAAGTTTGTTTACGATCTGAATAACAGTTACCGTTAGTAATACAAGGGCATAATAGCTTTCGCGCAAATGGACGGTTAACCGACTTTGTTTAGAAACAAACTAATCCTCCTACCAATCTTCCAGTGTATCCTTCCGCCCATGTATTTCTACCAGAAGTAGTGTGAAAAGGCTCCATTTTTGCTTAGGTTTTTTTCAATAATTTAAAGTTTCTTTTATATTACTTTTATTATTTTTTTCATTTCCATCAATTCTATATCGTTTAAGAGAATATTCAATGCAGACAAGTCAGTGACTATAATGAAAACAAATAAAAACGTGCTTTGCATGGATCAATTGGCGCAGTTATAAGAAGCCATGAGACGTAGACAATCGCCAAAGCAGTAACCCGGAAAAGAATTTGGAGTATGCCATTATGGCCATCTATTGGTAGGAACGAAAGTTTGATCCCGGTTTAATATCCATCCACCGATATATTACACAAAAGAAAATTACATAAAATTTGGGGGTCGATTGTAAACTTTCCGAGGAAAATTTGAATGTATTAAACGCCATTCTAATTGTTTTTAATCAAATAAAATTTGTCCCGCAGAATCCCTAAATTTTTTCGTGGACCCCCAGGGTTCTACGGAACCCATTTTGGGAACCACTGGTTTAGAGAGATACCTCAAACTATTAAGTATTTACAATATTTTTCGTTTAGATGAACTATACCATATTTTACTTGCTATTTTAATTTTTTCAATCACTGTGGAAATTATTATAGTGCAGCGCAAATTATTAATAAGACAGTTCTCAATCTAGAAACACACTGTAAAAACTTGAGGAGAAAAAGACGACTCAATGGAACTAGGTATGAGTGTATAGCAGCATTACTCCAAATACCTTTCTTCTGTACAGATAAAAATCTATGTTTGCAAGAGAGCACGTTTAGTCGACTAGAAATTGCGCTTATTCAAGTAAAATTATTTATAATGATAGAAGTTCCATTTTTAACTGTGTCCCAATGACTGGTGAAAATATGAATGAAATTATTCAGGGCAGTAATGGGATAACTTTAGACTATATCCATCCACACATTCTGATTACTCTAGTACAGGGTTATTCTCTCGAAGGTTTTGGATCGCTGTGGCAAAAAAAAGAAAGACGAATACAGCAAAAAAGAATATATGAAAGAAGACAGGAATAATTCAAGTGTTTTTTACATATTTTACAGGTGTTCTATATGTGAACCCTTAGCCCGCGATCACTCGCGCGGGGTGTTCTGTACACCCCAGCAACAAGAAAATCCTCCCAGATTTTTAAAAAGAATTTGCAGAACCACGATTTTTTCTGTAGCTGCACATTGTAGTTCATTGAACCTTCAGACGCGATGCAATCCTTCTTTAAGGAACGATTGGAATGTAATGACCTTCAAAAGTTTATCTGGAGGGCTGAGAACTCCCGCGAGAAGTTGAGCATTTGTACACAGTCTGCTCTGAAAGTTTGGAAAATGATTAAAATATTATTTTTCTACTTTCTACAATCATTAACTCATTAATTATAAAGTATATTTATTACTGGCATATACGTTTTATACTGGTTTATGAAAAAAATATAAAATTATGTGTTTTAAAATGAAAATTTTGTATGTTTAGTTTAAATTAATGTGTTAGTCTCATTTGTGTGCAATAAATTTAATAATTTTATTTGTATAATACAAAAAACATTTTGTACTTTATAAATATGTATCATAATGACTTAATTTTTATTTTCATAATTAAATACACGTGTTAAAAGTTTGGGGTGTTCTCTACACCCCGCGAGTAACGAAGGTAGCAAAAACAGGCGCGAGTGACCGCGGGTTAGTCACACGGCATACATTAATGCGATAGTCCAATTCATGCGACACTGTACTCAACATGGGGCTGTCAACGTTCTTGACAGCACGCGTTGTCCGTGTTATCCAAGAACTTGGTCTTTTTACATACGACAGAAATTTTCGTATCTCCTTTGCCACGTGACGTAGAAGAACTTTTTGAAAGCACCCTGTATTTATGATATGGAATGTCATTTTGCTTTATTACATCATTTTATTCGATAATGTCACATTATTCGATTTTGTCATTTTATTCCATGCTAATGTCTTACATTTTATATTATATTTCCCTTTTACGCATAAAATTTTTATTTTCCTTTAATAATGTGTATATTTATGAGTAACTTTTTACTTATATGGAATTCTTTTTTAACAGAGGGCTACAAACAATTTATTCTGGATGCAATTAAGAACTATCACGACCACACCTGTGTACGTTTCGTTCCTAGGACTAATCAAAACGATTACGTCAAAATATTTTTGGGACAAGGGTATGTATTAAGTTTTTTAACAAAAATTTTGAAAAGGCATAATTTTTTTGTGAATCAAGTAAAAATAAAATGTAATTAGGCAGTGTTTGAAATGTATTATATGCTAAAAGTCATTTACCTTAAGCTATCATTAGAACTCGTTATCCTGAGTATAATTATTAATTCTGCGTTTCCATTTGATACCATGTAATAATTTAAATTCCATGAATAATACAATTGTATTTTGCACACACAGAAAACTTAGTTAAGTTAGAACTAAATTTGCCATATGTCAACAATATAAAAGATATGCGAAAAGTATGACTACACTTTCGTATATCAATTACAAATAAACAAGTAAAGTCTCTCAAATATGTTGTTTTAAATGCTTAAAACTTAATAGTTGAAAGCCTTTAAACTGAACTCAATATCTGCTGTAGATATAAATAACATGGGCCAAACAAGTTGCAAAAAAAGTTTAGCAAAAAGTTGGCATTTGATTCTGTTTAATCTAATTATGTCGGATTGCTCAGTCAGTTTTCTTTTTCTTCAGTTGCTATTCCCAAGTGGGTCGAGTCGGTGGTCAACAATTGCTTTCTTTAGGTAATGGATGCTTGTATGTGGGAACTGCCATCCACGAATTCGGACATGCTCTCGGATTCTATCACGAACAGAGTAGATCGGACAGAGACGATTATCTTATCATTTACTTAGAAAATGTTCTGTCAGGTATGTTCATCACTTTATTGCTTACATTATATCAAAATATATCCTAAATATTTTTGACCAAGACTTAACATACTTATAAAACTGTAAGTTTAACAATGAAAGTAAAATGAGTTTTATCCTTTATATATACAAGCGTGCCAAAACTTAAGAAACGTGCATTTTTCTCAAAATGCTTCTATTCATACATCAACCATAAACTACGTTGAAACGTAATTTTACGACCAATACAGTAAAAACACACCTGGGTATGAAGGTGATGCATATCCAAATATTAGCATTGTGACATCAGGTTAGTCGCGACATGCAAATGTGCAGAATGCGCACGCACATTGCCATGACAAATTCAAAAGTATTTGGAAGAACACATTTTCTGACATTCCCTTAAAATAAAAAGGAAATCGTATGCCATAATGCCTACAAAAAGCCATTAGAATACTTTTATACGTTGTAGAATCATCAGAAAGCTTCAACAGGGGGCATAATTTGAAGAGTGCTGTTTGAAAGATTGGAATTGACAAAAGTAACGTTTCTTGAGCTTGGAAAATCTTTTTAAATGATATTCTCAACTGTGTAAGATAGGTTGATGGTCTACGACGTAGGAAACCAACGCAAGTGATGACCGACTTATGGTTCTGACGGCGAAAAAAGACCAGAACCAGAAATCTGGAAACATTGCACAGCAGCTACGTGCAAAAACCGGATGACAGGTATTACGGTTTACTATGATTAGACGTCTACAGAAAAAAGACATATCCACCCGTTGTCCTGAATGCTGCATACCATTAACCAGTATCCCATCGGTGGCACCGTTTACTGTGGTATCAAGAACACAAAGGCTGAATATCTCATCAATGGAGCCATATTGTCCTGACTGATGAGAGTCGTTCCGGTCTGAGTAGCGACTCTCAAAGCCAATAAATATGGAGGGAAAGTAGGAACAAGGTTTCATTCCACTAACATTTGGGAAAGAAAGAGTTGGGGTGCTCCTGGAGTGCTTATTTGGGTGGGTTTTTATTGAATGGATGGAACACCGGGTGCAATTTTATCTAAAATTTATATCCATGAATTCAGAAAACAAATTTCTAGCTTAAAAATAGGGAAAATGACTGATTAATACAAAAACTCAGTGCCCCATACATTTTTTGATTAAATTATATAATAACTATGCCAGTTGTGCTGATTACTAAAAAATATTTCATCCAAAACCTTACTTCTAACTTAAGAGTTGCTTGGTAGCTTACACATAAGACCAAATTGCAGTAGACTTGTATAAAGTAGTCTAATATATAGACATTTTTCGAATTAATTTTAAATTTAAAGTAAGAAAACTTAAGTTTCTATTCTATTTTATTTTAGTAAGTTTTATGAAAATTAAAAAAAGTCCTAAAATATATATTTTGTGGTCTTTCTATTAAAAAAATATCGTGCATTTATTTGTTAATAATTTTTTTTTAATAATTTGATATCATGATAATATTTTACCATTTTTAGGTACGGAATACAATTTCGACAAACTGGCTCCAACTCAAAACATTTTGTTTACTCCATTCGATTACGACTCCATCATGATTTACGGTAACGATGCGTTCTCTAAGAATAAACGGGATACTATGGTCGCCAAGAATGGACGAAAACTGTTAAATCCATTTGACAAGAACAGCATGACTAAATTAGACATTGAGAGAGTCAACAAGATGTACAATTGTAAGGTTTGAATGTAACTGCTGTTTGCTCTTTTTCATGAAATTAAACAACATTACAATAATTATGGTGTTTACATTTTTGTATGTCTTTTCTTTTGATTATGAGTTGAACATTACACTTGGCAGTTTTTGGTAAACAGCATCATTTAATTTCCACACACAAACATTTTACAAAGAGAAATCTTGAAGAACAATTCTCTTATTTTTGATACGGAATGATGATAGGAGTTGTGACTCAAAAAATGACAATTATTTTAAATTTTATTCTTTTATTAAAGATTGTATTTATTCCCAATTTTGGAATCGAGAACACCTTTAATCTAATTCGAAATAGTTGGAAGAAACAAAGATTTGGAAGCCTTTATTTTTAGAGCACTTGACGAATAAAACTTCAGGGTCATTTTTCTATAATTAATTAAATGTTTATAAAATTTATATTTTATTAGAATATCCTTATCGTTATAAATATTTCAGTGTTAATAAACTGTGGTATGCGTCTTGGTGCCATAAATTTGTCTGAAATCAGAAGTCATCGCTACTTTTTCACATGTGCTGAAAATGTTATGGAAGAATTCAAACAGATTAAACAAAAGGAAATATTAGTACCTTGAGAAAACTTTATGTTCATATAGGTAATAAAATTTTGAAAAACTTTAAATATGTTAAGATATCCGACTACGTTCGGAGCCGTGATTTTAAAATAGCGCATAAATGGATAATTTTCATGATATTTAGTGTCACTTAGATTAGAATACATGTATAAAATTGTTTTAAGGACATTTTGAAAAAAAAATTTATTTAAATACAATATTTCGGCAAAAAATTAACTTAGAATAACCTTTTCTCAAAATGCTCTCCTTTTGCGAAAAATGTATCTATTATAATAATATTTTGCCTGTATATAGCTCAGATCTCTGTACAGAGGCTCAACTATGAGTTTTGAAAAATTCAGATTATTTTCAGAGTTACAAACAATTAAAACAATTATCGGCGTTTTTTTCTTAAAATGTCTCCTCTCCGTTGTGTCTTAAAACATGGATAAACCCACTTCTAAGTTGTATATTTCAAAAATTCTAGTTGAGCCTCTGAATAAGAGGTCTGAGCTATATACAGGCTAATATTATTATAATAGAAGCATTTTTCACAAAAGGAGAATATTTTGAAAATGGGTCATTCTATGTACAATTTTTGTTAAAATATTGTACTTAAATCATTTTTTATTGTAATACTATTCTTAAACAGTTTTATATACATTTTATAATCTAAGTGGCACTAAATATCATAAATATTATCCATTTATGCGCTTTAGCAAAATCACGGTTCCGAACGTAGTCGGATACCTTAAATTCTTCAAAACCACAAAGAATATTTAATTTTTCGACTTAGGCTAAATGCCATTAAGGAGATCATTTGCATTACATAATTACAGCAAAGTCATTGTGCAGTGATGTCCGAACCCTCGTTGTGATATAGAACTGAGAATAAATCTAATATGAGTAACGGTCCCTTCACACTCTTCCAGATATATCGCATAGTGAGGCAGCATACTCGTCAGATGGCAGTTGAAGAGTACCTGTGGCAGTAGATCTCACATCTACAGCAAGGAAATTTTGAGCTTCTGTATGGCTCTAGGTGCGCTATAAGGCAGTGCAATTGTTGTCCCAAGAGTTTCCACTAAATGCCTTATAGGGGTAAATTCAGGAGGTTTGGCTTGCCAGTCTATGCTTGAATTATCCTCACGTTCCAAGTAATTGTCCACCAGCAGAGTCCTATGTTGATGATAAAAGGAATCCAGGACCATAAAAATGATTCATAAATCCCTAAGGTCTCATTTATAGCATTTCTGGACTCTTCGTCAAATACATGCTAAGATGCACTACCATCCAACATTATACTTACCAAAAAATTACACTTCCACCACCGCAATGATTGTTTTTCCTGATGAGGAATGGATGGTATCATGTACCTGTCGCTTACCAAACGCAGGTTCACCAAGAATCCTGACATTTGTAAAAATTTAGGTGCTGTACTGTTGTCTGGTCTAATACTAAACGCCGCCCTTGTGAGATGTAATGACAAAAAAAAAAAAAGGACCACCCTCATGAAGTCTTCTGGAATCCACAAAGCATGAAATCGGATTCTAGTGGCAACATATAGCTCACGAGAGAGTTGTAGCAGTTATATATATATGTCTCATCTCCATTAAAAAACCAAACAACTCTCATTCCTTGTTGTGGATCATGGTTGATCTTGTCCAGAGTTTTGATATGAATCCAGTGTCCTGAAACTGTTTCCACAAATTGCAAATACTGGACGCTATATTCCACTCTGTAAACACCTGCAATAATTCATCATCTCATTCCAAATCTATGCATTCATATCAAAATATTTTACATTGTACTTTATGTAATTTACCAAATTCTTGAGAGAAATACTGCAAATTTAGTGGAGAAGTATCGCCGACAGCCCTTCGCTCACTTGTTTCCTTCACAGTAACATTTCTGCAGAGACGGATATGTATGCTTACAAATTCGACTCTGAATTTTTGCATCATTTTTCCTTTGCATAATTCAGAACATTTTGTTCAAATTGAGATAATCTTCAAGTTATTTTACTTTATTTTACTCATAAAATTATTTATTTTACTCATCATTAAATTATATATAGAACATAAAATACAAAAATGGAATAAAGTGAAATTTAAGAAAAGCATTATTTATTTGTCTCGCATGATAAAAAGAGTTTTTTTAGCATATGGTTCTAGTAAAAAAAAAATACAATTTTATAGTTTTTAATATTTAAACTTTCTAGTATCCTCCTAATTATTTAATGGACAAAAAATTGAAAAAAAAGGAGTTTATTTGTAATTATATACTCTCTTTTTTCTCAGTTCTCAATGAGGCCGTGGTAACCTAGGAGTCAAGATCACTGACATGTAGCTGGCGTGTCATGAGTTAGAGCCTCGTACCGCTGAAGACCCGCCGTCCAAAGGTGCCGACGCACGTTAAATATATGTTGAGACTCAACCATCCACCCGTTGGTATGGTGTGGAAGGTAGATGCCAGCTCTGGTGACATCTTTCCCAATAAGTCACATTTTTCAATCTTTATTTCTTTCCAAAAATATAAACTTAATTTCCATTTTTTTTTTGAAAAAAAACTTAAATTTAGAATTTATCAACTTATTTGGTATTTGTAAAATATATTTTATGTAAAAGAAGGTTACGTACTATATACATGTAAGTAGCAAGTAAATTTACACGTTCCTTTTAGCAAAAAGTTAATTACCGTGAAAAGCATAATTAACAAGATATCTTGGTAAAATTTTCCTCGTAATGACACGTTATACTTTTAATTAATCTCTTAATGAGCCACATACACCTATTTTGTTAAAACAGTTCGATCATTAAGTTAAGTTTAAATAGTTTTTTTTAAGTTTACATATTTTATTTCTACACCCAATAATTTTCCAGTTTTTAACGATGCAATTAACTTCTTTTCGGGTTCTTTTAAATTTTCAAAGAAATCTTTCGCAGCTGTTGGTTTTTATTTTGTTTGCTCGCGTTAATAAAAATGAGAAGTTTAATTGACATAAACATCAAAACATCCCTATGTATCGAAATGATATTTTTCGTGTTTTTCTTCTTTAAATAATATTAATGCCGTTGTTAAGAAGTCAAATTATTATTTTCGTGTGTATAAAATATAATGTTAGAAGTGAATGTTTTAAATGAAAAAATGTAGTCGATTAATGTCTTAGTTAAAATTTTGAAAGAGGGAAGACTTTTGGATTAAATATTTAACGGACACTGTAATTATTTTTACAAATATCTCTCCTTAAACTTTTTCATAGAATTTCATTATTGTAGAAATAAGAGTAAAATTAAGAAATTTAACAGGAAAGTAATTTTATTTAAGGAGATAAAATTATAAGACTTCTGGATATGTATTTTGTTTTTAAAGAAGCTTTAATAATTTAATATTTATGTCCCTTGTCTATACCCTGCAGTGTTAGTAAAAAATTATGAATATAAAAGTAGTGTGGTTATATAGGAAATTTCATAGTATTCTTTATAATGACTATAAACAAGAATTATTTTTATGTGATCCATTTCCTTGCAGGAACTTAACTTTTTGAAAAAGGAGAATTTTCGCTATAAATACCATTATTTCAGAATATCAAAATGAAAATATTAAGAGAGTTTGATTAATTATAATCTGAAATACTCAATGTTTAGTAAATTAGTCCTTCCTATATAGGATCTTAACTTTTCCAACTAAACTTTAAAACCTTTCGTGACAACCTTTTACGAAAAGTTTATGTGCGTTAAAAGTGCTATTAATGTTAGGATATTGCATTTTATTTGCTGCTCAGAGGCTATAAAAATAGTTCGTAAAAAGTATAGATAAAGGGACAGTCCAGATGTTTTCAAATTACAAATTTTAGAAATGTATATACATAGCTCCCAAATAAATTTTTAATATGACTATAAAGGTGGATATCTCAAAAAGCATCTTTACTTATTAAAAGTTTTAAAAAGAGTATATTAATTCCACGTAAAAATAATGTAAACTATAATTTTTATCTTTTGAACACCAATAATTATTACAATTATCGACAAACTTCCTTTGTATATTCTTAATTATGCAATAAAGAGAAAATAATTCTTTTATTTTAAAATTTAAATGGGTATAATTTTATTTATCGATGTGTGCTATATCAGTAAAGTGTAAAAATTATTCTGAATAGAAATCTAATAAAAATTTTAAATTAATATGCTATTTCCAATGCTATATGCTATGATGTATGCTATATGCATAGAAGTTTTTATGCTGAAATTTCTCCGAACTATAAATATTTTCATCATCGAGTTTGGAAGCAGTTGAGCTTACACCGAAAAATGAATATGTAAATTTACTTCAATTATAGAAAATACTCTCCTAGAACGGAATACATATGCTATGTTTTTGTGAATTTAGCTACACTTTCAAGAATTCCTTATTATTATTATTACACATTTTTTAAAACTTAATTTAACATTTCTCTTCAGTACTATTATCTATCACGATAGAAGCGTAATTTGTGTTTTTTTACGAAAGTATCACAATAGGAGAAAATAAATCCTGTTTGAAATATCTATGTATTTGTCAATTTTAATTACCTGCTATTCTAGAGTGTTTTGAAAAGCAGAATTAAAAAAAAAATTCCGTGTATTATTTAATTGTAATTTTTATTCAGGAAATACGAATATAATAATTGCAAGGTTGAAAGGTAAAGACGTTGAAATCACCAAATTTGTCGAGAACACATATTTCCTGTTTTATATTTTATTGAATACAGCTATCTTTTAGCTTTTAAAAAAACATACTTTGTTTTGTTCTACATTACCTAGAGGACAAGTTACAATAAGTATTATAAAATTAGAAAGCCCGGAAGTAGGTCTTTAATCTACCGGAAATGGGCATTTAAATAGTTCTAAATCTGCCATGGCGAATCTAATAACTTAAAATGTTATGAATGTATTTCTAAGAAACTTTTGGAACCTTATATTTATATTATTTTCTAGAGAAATGTACTAAAATACTTCTAATTCTAAGAACAGTTTTTGAGTTATGATCTGTTATATTTAAATAATAGTCTCATAAAGAATGTCACATTTCTTATAGTATTAATTCGATCAGATCTAAAAATTTTAAATTTTAATAAAGCATTAAAATTTTAGTACATTTTCTAAATAATTGTATATAATTTGTTTTAGTTATACTTTTACTGATATAAATTTTTATTACTTTTTTTTCTCTGTTATGAAGTTCTTCAAAAACATTGCTAAAATTTCACTTATACTTGTGATTTTTGCAAAATTTAGCTTTTTTTTTAAAAAAATATTGGTAGTTAAATATTAGTATTTATTGGTAATGATTCCTAAAAAAGTCTTAATGTTTTAGTATACTATTTTTAAAAAAGTACTCCGAACATGTTCGGATACCTTAACTCAGATAATTATGAGGTCAATTAATTTATTATTCTAATTGACTATAAATCATTTAAATATGACGTTTTGCATTTTTTGGAGAAAAAAAAAAGCAAGCAAAAGTTAGTTAAAATCTTTGGAGGAAAAACAGAGTAGAACCAAAAAGTAATTTCAGATACCTAAAAATAGTTCTTTTCTGTTACAAAAAAGTACTCTGGGGAACTTCTGAATATTTAAATAATTTTTAAAAAAATGGTTATTTTTAAAATTACAGAAAAAAGAGTTTTACGGGGTGTATATAGGTATACTTATTCTTTCATTCTATTGCATATATAATGAACAAAAAGCCAAAATTTGGAAGATAAATTGAATGATCACGAAGCGAAAGAAGACAATTTAATTTATGGAACGCAGGCAAAGGAAAACAACCAAACGTTTTTTCCCCTTACGTTGGGGGGAGGGATAAAGAAGAGAGGGCTTTTTCCTGTTCGAGAAACATTCTTCCTACGTTAGTTTGCAAAGGAAAAAAAATGTTTTAAAAGACTGAAGTAGAAATCCGAAGCGCAGCCAAAAAGTTTTTTTTTTTTATTTATATATTCAACTGAGAAAAAAATAGCTTCCTAAACGAAGTAAGCTTGCAATAGATGAGAAAAAATCCTGAGAGAGAATTTTGTTTCTCTCCTCCTTTCTTTAGTACAAAACGAGGATTCCGGTGTTGGAAAAGGATTACAATTAGATTTGTTTACCAAAAAAGACGATTGAAAGTCGGGATTTTCACGTCTATTTATTTTCGAAGCACATAATTGTCTTATTGTACAAACGACTTAAAGTCTCTTTATCTTTATTTAAATGCTTTGTCACTGCCCGCAAAACTTTTTTTGTGGACACAAAGTTGATTATAATGCCAAAGAATTTGCTTTGCTTCGTTATAAACACATGGAATGATGAAAAAGAAGCTTTGAATTATTTTTTGGAAAAAAGAAAAGGAAGAAAATAACACGAAAATAAGGCTAGTCTTTTCGTTCCGGCAATTAGGTGTATTAGTTAATAATTGCATTTAGTAATTCAAAGTATAGAGTAAACTATTGTTCATGAAAATCCATGTTTATTTGAAATTTCAATCAGTTTGTTTCAATACAAAAAATGATTTAAAAGAAATGTTCCTTTTCAATTTAATTAATTGATTATAAACTGATTCCTCGAAAAGCAAATGAATAAAAATTATATTTTCTAACTGACATCACTGAGAATATCTTTGAAAATTTAAGTTTTTAAAGTTGGATCATTTGTGTGTGTGTGTGTTACTTCGTATACATGGAGAAATAATAACTGCGCTGTAAAAATGATTTAATATTTAAATTAAATAGGATGCAGAATATCATTTTTTTTCCAAATGTTTTCATTTTCTGATATCGTATGATTGTCTTGTTAAAAATATGTGTTAAAATATTGTTTAAGCTTTCAAATAAAGCACATGTTAGGATTCATAGTAATTTAATGATAAAAAGTGCAAAATATTTTTTTTTACTTCTGACAAAGATGTGCAATATTAGAAGTACAAATAATATTAAAAGTTTTTAAAATTATGTCTAAGACAAACAAATGAAGTACTTTTTTTCCAGATGAAAAGCATTGTTCATCAAGCTTTTAATCTCTTTAGAACCACAGATCTAGTTAATTTGATAGAAAAAAAATTATTACATGTGCTTGGATATATTTTTTTTTAATGTTTCTTGTCTATTAATTAAAACAGATTTTTAAAAAAAATATTTTTACTGGGTTCTCAAGACTTGGTTATTTTCCAATGATGGCTTACTTATCACTCTCATCTAAATACAAATGTTTCTAATTGCATTTTTTCCAAAAATATGAGACTCAGTTTATTATTGAATCTTTCTTTAGAAATCTGTGTCACAACACGAAGGTCGCAGGTGTAAGAGGCCTCGGGGAAGAAATAGACTTGATATTAAAAATAGCTACTTTTATTCAATTCCTACTATTAGCTCACGCTCTCTCTATATATATTTATTTATTTTTTCATTTATCTTGGTGGAATTTTCAATCGTTAATAAAATAAATTTTAAAGCGCTCAATTGAGCTGAAACTTTATATACATGGTTATTTTAGATGACAATACAATAATTTAATTACAATGAATAAAAATTAATTGATTAGAACTAATTATTCAAAGAATTGCAAATACAGCCACGTAGGCATCATTTTTAGCGACTTGTGTCAAAACTTGAAAAAGTTTTTTTCGCACATTTTAAAGCACTCGTTTGATCTGAAATTTTCTATACACTATTGTTATGGGTAAAAATACGATAATTGAGTTATAATTAATTAAAATTAACTGACTGAAACTAATTATTCAAAGAATTACAGTTACAACCATGTTGGTTTCATTTTACCGGTTTCAGACACCTTCTTAGATTCGTCTATATTGTTGTAACAATGTAACTGTTGAAAAAAAGATAGAAGTTGGCGTCGAAAACCTGTTTTTCAACCAAATTAGCCAAACCGGGTCTGCATTGTTACATCAATGCAGACAAATCATGCTCTTTTTTCAATTCTTACTATTAGTTCACTCTCTTCCTATATATATATATATATATAAAGGCCAATTCTCTACAAACAAGAGATAACATCCAAACAATAACATTCGACAATATATATATATATATATATATCTTATTCAAATTTTGAACTGTTAATAAAATACTTTCTATTCATCCATTCAAAGTAGGAATTGACTTACTTTTTTTTATATTATTTGTTTTAGCTTTAACACTTAATAAATAACATACAACTTTATTGCCTAACATTGGGAGCAATCTTAAATTCTAATATTTAATCTAACTTATAAGGTTACTCGAAATAACTTATCTTAAGTTGGAGCTCCTTATGACAGTCCTTCTCGAACCACGATAACTCGATCAGCTCCAATGCTATTTACTTCCATTACTCGCGGTAGATTGAAAGATGAATATTAATTTCAGACCATGCGACTTCCCCGTCGCAGCCTACTTTCTATTATTCCTAGATTTCACTATTAACCCCACACACCCAAACGTCAGGGTTTAAGTAGTATTTATATTTGCATAAAATCAAGTCATCTCTACCGAAAGAGGGTTTTAAACAACAATAACAATTAAAGAATAGTTTCCCCAAGAGAAATAGTTGAAGAAACCGAATGGAACCCATTATAAATCTCTAATGAGAATTTACATCCTTTTTTAGGAACGTTTTTATATTCCAGTAAGACGCTCCGTACGGCATTAAAGTACAGGTTGAAAACGATACCTGCAACCTTTAACTTTATTGGTGAAAGAAGGAAATCATTTGAGAGCAATAGTATTACATGAGTAAAACTATAGAAACTATAAACGTACGCTTTGACCATAAATTTGATCATGTGTTATTAAACTAAAGTTGATAATTTATTGGAAAATAATTATTCAAGATATACTCATTACCTTCGCAATAATGTTTAGAGCGAACGTGTTTTTATATCCCTTTAAGACCCAACCCGCATGATCGTGCGGGTAAGATAATCTCGTATGTTTTTGCTTCTGGAATAGTCGTATGTAAGAAAAGACAGAATCGAACGATTGAGTGAGTTTGTAGAAAGCGTAAAATATCAGTTTTTATAAACAGATGGTTGTTGTAGTCCATGTTTTACTTTTAACTGAAAAAACTAGCTTTCTTTACAAATACAACGAAAATACGTCTTCTTTTTATCTGTCATAATAAGGTAATTGTCGATATATTTCTAATTGCTTACATACAAATTTTTGTCTAATGTTTAAATTATTGTAAAATAGTAAAAATATTAACTATGCTCTATTAATGTTGCTTGTAGAACTCAGGATTTCGTTACCCGCACGATCGTGCGGGTTGGGCGTCACTTGAGTCACTGCAACTGTAAAGGTAAGTACTTGCCGCGAGAGTTTTCTTTTCTGTTTCAATAATTTTGATGGAAGCCAACATAAAAATATAGTTAATACCAAATTTTCTTGGGGGTCGCGATGGATGAGACCCTTTTTTTCTTTCCCTCGCTCCTTTTTGCAATTAATTTTCTTTTTCATTCATTTATTGAGGGGTATGGCATTTTTATCCTGTCCACAGATATTTGCATAAATATCGCTTCATCCTCCCCCTCACTAAGAAAAGATTGGGAATTATATCAGCGGGAGTTGGTAGTTATCTTTTTAATTTTTCATTTTTTCTTAAATAAATTTTTTTGATACATTTTATTCTTTTCCATGGAATGCCGTTCTAACTTTTAACCAAAATTTTTTCCAGTGTCTAAAAGGAAACGAATTCTCACACAGAAGAAATTTTGCAATTGATGAATGGATCAGATTCTGAACTTAGTGATCATTCGGATCATCGCAAAGCAAATGAACGAAGCATACTGAAAGAAGAATCAAGTTCAGATCAGAGTGATGAAAAAAAAAACATGGAAATATTTGTTATATAAAGACAACTTTTGGTCATGCTTTACCATCAAAGTCTCTTGAACCCACTAATTTCATTGTTAGAACTGAAAACAATTCTTGGTTTCAGTACAAACAAGTTGTAATATCAAATGAATTTCCTTCCAAAACTTAAAATGGATCTTTCAAAATTTTAGTTAGAGATAGTTGAAGCGTTAGCATACACATCTAGCATTTACACCTACTAACAAAAGTATTTCAACTGATGATGGCGATGGCAGTGTTGTAATTCCTCCCGCAATAAGTTTGAAGTATTATAACCCGCCTGCTAAAAGGTCATGCCAGGATAAAAGGCAGCCATTTTCGATGTGTTGATGACATTTCAAGACCTCACAAGTGCAGATTTGAAAACTACGAAAGCAGTTCGAAAACACGTTGTAAAAAATGCAACGTTTATTTATACTTATCAAAAGCAAAAATGATGCTTTAAAGATATTCATAGTAAATAAATAATGAGTTGATAAAAGAATTAAATTGACATCAATAATATCCTTATTTGAAACAATTTTAATTGTATTAAGTTTGCTTCTATCAATTTAGAGCCAAAAAATGTATAACTTCACAGGTGATAATTTCACAGAAAACGCACAATGCGGCCGATCGTGCGGATACCGTCTACGTACCAGGGTGGGAGCGGGAATTTTTTTAATTATTTTTCCTAGTGTCATTGTGGCTTATATAGTTTTAATAACCAGTAGAAATTAATATTTAAAGATAAAAATGTTACGGGTCTTAAAGGGAAATGTTTCAAAGTTCCTGTGTGTGTGTGAATTCCTCATTTTGTTGATTTCTTTTTTAAAAAACTACCATATTGTTGAACATTTGCACTTACCTTAAACAGTACGATTCCTTTGAATTGCATTTTTAATTTATATTCTGGGAAGTATTTAACAATTTGCATGAAAGTTATTTTTTCATGGAAAAACTAAACAAAGTAAGAAACTATTAATTGCTCTGCGTTTTAAAAACTGACAAAGTTTGTTATTTCATAAAAAAAAAATTACACATATTTCACATAACATTAATAAACAAAGTGTGCTTATTTTCAATAAACGAATAAATGTAGCATGATTCACACATATGGACAATTGCAAGTACTACAATAAAAAATTATTATCAATTTATTGAATTTATTTATTTTACAATAAGTGTTAGGATTATATGAAGTGTTAAATCTCTTCATTATTATCCAACAAATCAGTGTAAATATAACATAAAAAAAATAAAAGTTATATTTACAATGGATACTCTTGAGTATTATCTGTAAAAACACTGGTAAAAGGTTTCAAATTTTACTCAAAGGCAAATAATTACTTTTCAAAGTGATTATTTTAAGGCTCTTAAAATTAGCAGACTTTCTTAAAGATGAACTGAAACTGGTTTTGACAACTATAAATTTTGAACAATCTACTAAATCAACAAACTCAAACAATCCTCTCAGAATAATATTTATTCTTATTGTAAGAAAAAAAGAACATTTAAACGAAATACTTTTATTGAAATGGTTTTCCAATTTAATGAGATGAATGGAGATAGTACTTTTATTTGGAATCAGAGGAAAAGCTTTTAGAAAATAAAATTTATTGAGTCCAGCACAAATATGAATACCAAAAACATAAAGTAAACAAAAATATAGCTACTTCAAGAACCCATATTCCATTTTTCATTTAATTGAAGGTACTTTTTTCTATTTCTTTCACAGATTTCTTCTCGAAGAAAAGTCACAAACAATGTTAGAAATGAAGCAGATCGGCAGAAAATTAAAGATCAAATGAAATCCTTCTTTAAAAGGAAATTGTCTTAGTAG
>BMAV01017675.1:39752-52210 GCA_019973955.1 Trichonephila inaurata madagascariensis | reverse complement strand
CTGTTTTTCATGAACACGGAATCAGCGACTGTTGCACTGCGTAAATTCCGACTTCAGAAAAATGTGAAGGGTCGAAAAGGGCCTTCAACAGTGGTACGCCTCATGAAGCTTTTTCAGCGGTTTGAGGAAACTGTATCTCTCGAGGATCATGTAAGGTCCAGACGACCAAGTCTAAGAATCATTAGCAAACGTTGTAAGTTTACATGGCCTCCTCGGTCTCCAGATATGACTCCAGTAGAATTTTAGCTGCACGGATATTAAAATTTCTGGGAGTATTAATCCCGTCCATCCAATCTATCGGAATTTAAAGATGTGATCTACCGAGAGCTGTCATTTACACAGGCGGATATTCTGTACTTTGTCGTTGCTGGATTTGTGACACTTTTGGAATATGTCATCCCTTGTTATGGCATATATATGAACACGTGCTGTTGTAATAAATGATTTGGAAATGTTATTTCTGTTATCTGAGAGTTTTTCCTTTCACTTATGTACGAAAATCCACCTATCGGTTATTTTTTTAATCTTTTTTTCTTTTTCTTATTTTAAAAAAATCCCGCGACTTACAGATGCTAAACCTGCAAACCGTTTTTTATTTTGTTTAATTTTCTGAGTTTTATAAATTTTTAAAATTTTTACGGACTTTTTGCCCACTCGGTATAATTTAACTAAGAAATGTATGAGATATTTGGTTTTTTCTGAATCAGTCATTTTTCCCTATTTTTAAGCTAGAAATCTGTTTTCTGAATTCATAGATATAAATTTTAGATAAAATTGGACATGAATCTTTCATCCATTCAAAATAACCCCTCCCAAATAAGCACTCCAAAAGCACCCCATTTCTTTCTTCCCTTAATGTTAGCGGGATGAAACCTTGTTCCTACTTTTCCTCCATATTTTCTGGCTTTGATAATCGCTACGCAGACCGGAACGACTCTCATCAGTCAGAAGAACGTGACCTCATTCATGAGATATTCAGCTTTTGTGTTCTTGATACCACAGTAAATGGTGTCACCGATGGGCTACTGTTAATGATATGCTGCATTCAGAACCAAGGGCGAATATGTCACTTTTCTGTAGACGTCTAGCCATAGTAAACGGTAATACCAGTTGACCAGTTGTCGCACGTAGTTTCTGGGCAATGTTTCCCGATTTCTGGTTTTGGTCTCTTTTCGCCTTCAGAACCATAGGCCGGTCATCACTTGCCGTTTATTTCCTATGTCGAACATCCTCAACTTTTCTTACAGTTGGGATTGTCATTTAAGGCTATTTTCGGTTAATGTTAAAGAATAGGATCCCAATTAGGTACATTTTTTCAGATATAAAAAAAATGAAAAATTAATATTATATTCTGGCTTCACTATCCCTTAGAGAACAACATATTTTATCATACTTCACTTTTTTGACAGAACTGAGCCATTTATTCTGGTCTAAAATGTGTTTCGCGTTTTTTCTCCTTTATATCGTCATGTTAAATAAGCTGTCCTTTCACGTGATAAAATGAAAAAAAAAATAATACTCAAGGAATATTTTGAAATTTTAGAAACACTATATTGTTAATAGATGTATGAGCTATAATGTTGCAAATTTTCTTAAAAATTGAGGCATTTTTCTATCTGAAAATGTGCTCCGCGTTTAGTTCAGGGTCTCGTACTTTTGCCGAAAACAGCCTTAAAAAGCTTTCGAAGCTCTTGAAATGACACTTTCGTCAATTCTAAATTCTGAAACAGCACTCTTCAAACTATGCACCTATTGAATCTTGCCGATCATTTTACAATGTGAAACAATGTATTCTGGTGGTTTCTTGTAGGCATTATGACTATTTTATTTTTATTTTTAGGGAATGTCTGAAAATGTGTTCTTCCAAATACTTTCGAATTTGTCATGGCCATGTGAGCGCGCATTCTATGCATTTGCATGCCGTGACTAACCCGCTGATGTCACAATGCTAATATTTGGATATGCATCACCTTTATACCCAGCTGCATTTTCACCGTATTGGTTGTAAAATGTACGTTTCAACATGGTTTATTTTTCATGTATGGATGGAAGTCTTTTGAAAAAAATGCACGCTTCTTAAGTTTTGGCACGCTTGTGTGTACAAAGGTAAAACTCATTTTATTTTCACTGTTAAACTTACAGTTTTTTAAGTATGTTAAGTTTTGGTCAAAAATATTTAGGATATATTTTGATATAATATAAGCAATAAAGTGATGAACATACCTGACAGAACGTTTTCTAAGTAAATTATAAGATAATCGTCTCTGTCCGATCTACTCTGTTCGTGATAGAATCCGAGAGCATGTCCGAATTCGTGGATGGCAGTTCCCACGTACAAGCATCCATTACCTAAAGAAAGCAATTGTTGACCACCGACTCGACCCACTTGGGAATAGCAACTGAAGAAAAAGAAAACTGACTGAGCAATCCGACATAATTAGATTAAACAGAATCAATTGACAGTTCTTTGCCAGACTTTTCTTGCAACTTGTTTGGTTCATGTAATTTATGTCTGCAGCAGATATTGATTTCAGTTTAAAGGCTCTCAACTATTAAGTTTAAGCATTTAAAACAGCTTATTTGAGAGACTTTACTTGTTTATTTGTAATTGATATACGAAGGTGTAGTAATACTTTTCGGATACCTTGTATATTGTTGACATATCGCAAATTTAATTCTAACATATCTAAGTTTTCTGAGTGTGCAAAATACAATTGCATTACTCATAGAATTTAAATTATTACATAGTATCAAATGGAAACGCAGAATTAATAATTATACCCAAAATAACGAGTTCTCTTGTTAGCTTAAGGTAAATAACTTGAAGCAGATAATACATTTCAAACACTGCTTAATTATTTTAAAAATGATTCGCAAACAAATTATGTCTTTTTAAAAAATTTCTGTTAAAAAACTTTATACATACCCTTGTCCGAAAAATATTTTGACGTAATCACTTTGATCAGTCCTAGGAAGAAAATGTACGCAAGTGTGGTGGTGATAGTTCTTAATTGCATCCAAAATAACGTGTTTGTAGCCCTCTGTTAAAAAAGAATTCCTTATAAGTAAAAAGTTTTTCAAAAATATTCACCTAAATTAAAATAAAAATTATGCGTTAGGGTGGAGTATAATGTAAAATGTAAGCCATTATCGAATGAACTGACGTTATCGAGTAAAATGTGACATAAAATATAAATACAGGGTACTTTCATGCAGTTCTGCAACATCATGTAGCAAAAGATGTACGAGAAAATTTCTGTCTTATATGGAAAGACCAAGTTCGCAGATAACGCGTGCTGTTAAGAATGTTGATCGTACCACGTTGATTAGAGTGTGGAACGAACTGGACTATCGGATTAATATATGCCGTGTTGCCAAGGGTTCACATATAGAACAACTGTAAAATATGTAAATTATTTCTGTATTCTTTCATATGTTCTTCTTTTGCCATATTCTCTCGTCTTCGTTTTTTTTTTACTACAGCGCTCCAAAACTTTCGAGAGAATTATGAATAACCCTGTTCTTGTAATTATAATGTGTGGATGGATATAGTCAAGTATTATCCCATTACTGCCCTGAATATTTTCATTCATATCTTCACCAGTCATCGGAACATAGTTAAAAACGAAACTTTTATCATTATAAACAATTTTACTTGAATCAGTGCGATTCCCAGTCGACTGAGCGTGCTCTCTATCAAATGTAGATTTTTATCTGTACAGAAGGAGGGTATTTGGCGTAATGGCTGCTATACATTTATACCTGGTTCTATTGAGTCATCTTTTTCTCCTAATGCTTTTACAGTGTTTCTAGATTGAGAACTGTCTTATTAATAATTTGCTCTGCATTATAATAATTGCCCTAATGATTGAACAAAATTAAAATAGCAAGAAAAATATGGTATAGTTCAGAGGTCGCCAAAGTGGAGGTCCGTGGACTACTTGTGGTACGCGAGAAAATTTCGCTGGTCCCCAGAAAAATGTGGAATATACTTATCACGTTAAGTTATGCTTTAAGATGCATTGATTGCATTTTTAGATCAAAATTTATTTTATAAATATATTTAACACTCACAAGATCCTATTAGTGGTCCGTGGGATTTAAATTATGAATTTACTAGTCCGTGAGGTTAAAAAGTTTGTCGAACGCTGGTATAGTTCATCTGAATGAAACTTATTATAATAAGTCATATCTAAACGATATGACTTATTATATGTTAATCTTTTTGAGTCATTTTTACTCGTAGTTACCCTCTTAGATTTTACATTATCCCAGCGTTTCTCAAATAGTTTGGCGCCCCCTCCAGGGGGCGTGATAACTCTACGTGGGGGCCACAAGCATATTAAAAAATCGAAAACAATAAATTATTGCTGAAAGTTTAAACACATAAAATACATTGACATAATAAAAAATAAAATACATATTTACACTGATATAATATATTTATAAATGTATCAATACTGCACAATGTATTTTTATAATTAATTTGACAATACTAAGTTAAGAACAAGTTTAATAACTACAAGTGACCCGATGCGCGTTTGTCATATATAAAATTATATACAAAAATTAACACTTATCTTAATAATTTTTGTACAATTTATAATTAATACCTTAACTGTCGATTAAGCATTACGTAATTCGCTCTCCATTGCCACCGTTTTCCACGTAGTTGTGCATATGTGATGCATTGGGAAGGGGGAGGAATATAAAAATATCAAATCCTCTGAAATAAGTAAATCCTTCGCAAACATTGTCAAGTCTTCCAAAGATTTCGGAAAAATTTTATGGATGGCAGTGGACAGAAAAGATAGCATTTTGGAGAGACGTATTTACATAGAAAAACGCATATATATACGTCCTGGGCAATGAATGCTTTAGCTGAGCGGAACGTTTACAGACGCCGGTAGCACTTAAGTCGTATTTTAGCTTTAGACTCAAAGTATAGTATTATTGACTTAAATATATTGCTTTGTATGGAAGGGGGGCGCGATGAAAATCATGATTGAATATTGGGTCGCAAATATTTAAAGTTTGTGTGTGAGAAGCACTGCATTATCCTAAGATTAATTTACATCCTTTGCAAAGACTGGAAGTGTTTTATTTTTCCACTAAGCACTATAAATTTTCCAAACAGTTTAAATCATACAAATTTTGTCGCCAAAGAATTAGTTCAAATTTGTTTTCTTAAGCTAACGAATGTAGCCTCAATTTTTGTTGTAAAATTCATAGTCGTATATGAAAAGGATGATTTTATTTTCAAAGATAAAATTACCATCAACAATGCATTATTACATTGATAAGTCATAAAACTAAAGACTTACCAAGAGTTGAATCGATGACATAGGGTATTACAGCATTTGGCCATCTGAATTTTTGTCCAGGAATGGCATTACGCTCGGCATCCTGGAATTAGATAAAATATTGATTTAAACAAATATGTGCACATGTAGTGCTGCTTAGATTTGTTTTTATATAATATCCTTTATGATTATATATCTTTTAATAAATGTAAAAAACGATTATCAAATTTGCATATCAGTTTAGTTGTTCTTTATCTAATTAATAAATATATTCACCGTAATTTAGTCATAATAAATGTGAATATTTGACAATTAATAGTTAGAAAAATTATATATTTAATTGTTGTTATGTATCATTAATCAATATCCATCTTTTTAATAATTTTACATATGTTTTCTATTAAAATAAGTTCGTATTTTTTTTTTTTATTAAAATAAGCTCCTTTTATCAATACAGGGTATTGCCGAATTCAACCGAGAAATTTAGAGACGTATTAACAGGCAGCAAGGAGACGACAAATAACCATAGAACATGATGTCGCAAAAAAAGTTTATTCAGAATAATCTTCAAAAACATTTATGAAGTGTGTAATGTCGAGAGAGAGAGAGAGAGAGAGAGAGAGAGAGAGAGGAATGAAAGAAGCAATATAAAAGATAAGAAATACATATATAAGAAGTAAAGTATGGTTACAGTACGTACAATGCATCACAGCTCGAAGCCAGAAATACAACAAGTCATTGTCACAGGATTTGTTCAAAAATGCGGCCGTGTAGGTCATAGCACAGATGATACGACGTAAAGGTGGTATGGTACGGACATCGCTTCCTCGAATAGTGGTGAGGTACAATCTGTGTGCTAGATATTTACTGTGATCGGCTCGGCCGGACATTAGGTGCATATCCGCATATTCCTGTTTCGTGTAATCCGACATTATTAACAAATGCTCCTAAACACCTGAACTTAATGCAAAGTACATCAATGAAAACTTGCTCGCTGCTTTTCTTCTCCCCAGATGAGTGAAAAATTTGCATAAATGCAAGTTTCTTCAACACTAGCACGACGCTCCAAATCCCCGTGTTCGTTTGATCACTCCCCCCGTCTTAGCTCATTGCCATACCGACGGCTATTGAACGCAATTTTCATTGACTAAACGTTGTTTCGACCCCATGTTCTATGGTGATTTGTCGTCCCCGTGCTGCCTACTATCACACTTCTTAATTTATGGGTCAAAATCGGCAATACCCTGTATATATCAAATACCTTATCTCCAAGGCTAAAAAGTGTTAATTTCTAAGCAGACTCAAAACTTCCTTAAAATTTAACCCTCCAAGTGGTCTGCACGTTAAATCCCGTCATTCCAGAGATGCTTTTCCTGCCTTCAAGCAAGATTCCCAAAAGCGGCCGAACCGCATTCTTAGAAATACGGCTCAACCGCTTTTGAGAACCCCACCTGACGGCAAAAAAATATGTGCGGTGCATTTTCGAAGCATCTCCAGAATGGCAAGACCTTACGTGCGGACCGCTTAGAGGGTTAATACAAAAAAAAACATCTTAAGGAAATATTGAAAGAAACTGATATATAATATATTCGTACTTAAACTATGTTTTCAGATTCTATAAAGTGAAATCTTCATGAAAACCCGCTAAAACCACATCTTCTATTTCTTCTCTAACATTTTGTGGTATTAATTTGCCGTACAAGTGTCTTATCGATGTTACATAATCAAGAAAATACAGATGACAGCGGTTAACATTTCTTAATGATTGGCTCGTTGGGATTAGCAATATTATATATATGCCATGAAACAAAATTATTCCTGATTTTCTACCCATTTTCTCTACCTCGAGCGAATTGAACTTTTCTTACCAATGTAATGTATATGAAAAGAATAGAACGAGGTCTGAGGTGATGGCATGAAATTGTGCCAGTACTTTGTTTTCAAAACTGGCTCAGAAATTTGACAGTAATTTATAATCTACAAACTAGTTAGTTTTCTTCACCAACTCTTGCAATTATTTTTCAAAATATTCGGATAATTGTGTATTACAATAATTCTTGTGGAATAGTTGGGAAAAAGTAGTTATTGTTGTACAGAATCGAAAGTGAAAATAATCTTGAAAATTTTATTTATTACTAATTCTCAACCTTTTCTACCCCGTCAACGTAAGTGGATCAGCGAGAATAAATGTAGCCTATTGGTTTCTTTTCTGTCGAATCATGTGTTCGTTTTCTAGTGCCCAATTTGCCACGGTAGCCTAGTGATCAAGGTCATAGACTCGTGGCTGGCGTATCATGAGTTCGAACCCTGTATCTCTTAAGATCCCCTCCCCCCTGTAAAGGAAGCCGATGCACATCAGAACTATCTAGGTTCAATACCTCTCATTGTTCTGGTGAGGTAATTAGGAGAGGGGGACAAGCTGAAGTGTTGGCCTCATCACCACGGATCAAAATTACGTGGTCCGTCAGCAATATCCGTCATACAGCAGAGAGATACGTTAAAAAACTCTCCCTTACTCACCCTGTGCCACTAAAGACCTGGCGTGTAGAGAGGCTGATGCGCATGAAGTATATAGAAGCTTAACGACCACACACTAGCATGGTGGGGAACTTAGGAGAGAGGAGTACAAGATCAGGTATTAACCACCTCATTTCTCCTTGGCTCAAAAGTAAGAGGATCGTTGCCATTAGTATGAGCAGTCACCTTTTCGTAGTATAAAATTAATTAACAGTCAATCAACCAAAGTGAAATACGTCACTTGAGACGATTAAAAAATATATCATTTGTGCAATAAAGTTACTTTGCTTATAACCGTTCATTTTAGGGCTTTTTAGCACTCATTTGCGTTGTATATAAACGAAATATTACAAATGGTCTCCACTTTTGTATTAGCTCTGAGTGAGATATAATATGTGCTCATTAAAATCCCGTTATAAGAGTAAGACAGCGTTTTCCAAACTGTGGGAAGCGTTCCACTTGGGGAGCGTGATAACTTTCCAAGGGGGGGGGGGGCGAGCATATTTAAAAGTCAAAATCAAAAGTTTATTTAAAAAAAAATTATTAGTTTATAGAAAGTAAACAAAAAAAAATATACATTCTGACATAATAAAAAATAAAATACACATTTATACTGATATAAGACACTTATAAATGTATCAGTACTGCACAATGTATTTTATAATTAATTAAACAATCCTAAAGTAAGACAAGTATAATAATTACCAATGACCCTATTGTCTTGTCGTATATAACATTAAATACGAATATTAACCCTTGAAAATTTGTATGGTTTATAATTTATCTCTTTACTACCGATTAAAAGTTACGCGATTCACTCCCCAATGCCCCCGTTTTTCACGTCGGAAAGCGTATGTCATGGGGGAAGGGGATGAAAAGGAATAACTAAGCAAATCATCTGAAATAAGTACATTCTTCGCAAACACTATCAAGATCCTTTTATTGCATTCCCAATGCCTTCGGAATAATTTTACGGATAACAGTGCACAGAAAAGATCGCACTTCGGACAGACGTATATATACGTCCGGGGGAAATAACGTCTTAGTTGAGCTAAACGTTTATATAAGCCAGGGTCACATAGAAAGTTTGAATTGTATTGTAGCTTTAGCATTAAAGTATAGTGTTATTGAATTCAATACATTGTTATTGTATGGAGAGGGGGGCGATGAGAATTATAAATGAATATAGGGTCGCAAGGGTTGAAAGTTTGAGAAGCATTAGAGTAAAATGATACCAAAGTGTAAATGCTTGTGTATGACAGAAATTTAATGAAAGAAAATATATCGTGCAATCAAATAAATGAGATTTTCTTCCTTTGCAATTCTTAAATTATGTGACGTTTTTTGCAATACCTGGTTCATGCGTCACGAAATTGACTTCAAATTAATCCAAAAATTTAAAAAACACTTTATACAGCCAGTTAAAAGAATATGTTCAAAATTACTTAATGACTTATTGCGACATTTAATCACCCGTTGGTGTGAGGAAGAAGTTAGGAGAGGGAACCTTATCAATTGACCATGGTACAAAATTACGAAGTCGGTCCCCAATATCCCTTATGCATCTTTATAGTGCGTCGTTTATGTAACTCTCACTCACGCGCTGCGACATTAAATCGATTAAATTAATCGTATTGGTGTGGTTGATCCATATTTCTAAATCGTGAATCGTCATTGTTGAGTTTTGTAAATTTTAAGTAAGGATATTTTTAAGGTTCAAAGAGAAAAAAATAAATATTTTTATTAGAAAAGAAAGATAACTCACAAAAGGTCCATCGATGCCAAGCATGTCTCCATCGTACAGGTCAGGGTTTTGGAGAGCTAACCTTTTAATATCTGAAAGAAGAAAAAATGGCAAATGTTCTTTATAAGAAACTTTCATTTATGAAAATTTCAGAGAATTAAACAAATAATTACTCAGCTTATTTTATTTCCTTATTAATAAGACTGATAGAAAACTGAGATTTTGTTTAATATAAATCAAATATAATCGATGTTGATTTGTTGCTGTTGTGTCTTTCCTGAAGGGAAGGAATGAAACTTGCCAGACCCTGAGACAGTTTGGACTTCTGCAAGATAGATGGCATCACCACCTCCACAACTTAGGTATGGAACCGGAGGGGTAGAAAATATATATTCTCCAGCCCTCTTCACCTGTGGTTTCTGCTGCGTTCGCCCACAAGACTTTCGGACCCACTGATTTAACGAAGACGTACTCCGAGTGTACTCGGAGGGTATTTGATGGCATCGGGCATCGAACCCAGACCCTCCGGACAGGAGTCTAATGCTCTAACCCCTAAGCTAACCACGGCCCGGATGTTGATTTAACTTTTTGAAAATTATCTATTTTAATTTCGTATCAATAAGAAGAATAACGAGAACGATTATGTTATTCCCCTTAAAGTTATGTAAGTCTCCTCAAATTTTGTGAACAAGACAGTTTCACTTTATTGTAACATATTCTCTGTAAGAATTTGTTTTCTCTGCAATATTTTTTCTGAAATTAATGTTTGATAAAAATCGTGTCAAAGACATTTTAGAATGCACGTAGAGTAAAAACTATTTCTTAGCAAAAAGTATTAATCATTTAGAGTAAAATAAAATGTGAATATAAGAAGAAAAAAAAACTAGGGTAATTTGAAAAGTTTTCGCAGTATATTATAGAAGAAGAAAGACTATTTACATATTTTAAACATACTATTATATTAATTTAAGTGCATGCCTTCTTTAAAAAAATCCCATGATTATTCGATTTGCTATAACCTGTTCATAAGTAAACCAATTAGTGATGGATTTTCTCAAATTTAGTTTTGAATATCTTCTCTAAAACTGAAATGTTCGAATTTATTTTGTATGTGTGACTGCAATAATACACTAGTACTTTTTTATTAACTTGGTGGTACATATGATGTACCCCATTTCCCCTCTCATTTACTTAGACGCATGTCAGGTGCTATAATCAGACAGTAGACATGTGGGCCGGGAAAACTCTTTTGAGAAAAATGGAAAACGAATTGTCTTGGAATCGCTTGATACAGCAAGTTGCAGGGCAGACGAAGTATATGAGGGAAAAATATTGCACATAAGTACTACTGAGTTCTTAAGTTAAGCAATGCTTATAATACATGCATTGAATTTTATTCTTGTTATTCTTTTAAAAAATTAAAAGCATTTACATAGAATTTGCTTTTTTTTTCTAACGCAGCTATTTGAACCTGTTCAAGGTCACAGATTCGTAGCCAGTGTGTTATGAGTGCAGAGTTGCCAGAAACTTACGCAGCAAAGTAGCACGAAGAGGGAAAAAAAGTAGCGAAAAGTAGCGAATCGATTTTCACTTGCAATTCATAAATATAATTTTTTAATTTTGTAAAACTACTTTTTAAAAAGTACGTTAAAATACTTTAATTACTTAATTCATTTAAGATACTTTCAAATGCTTCCTGCTAAGTATCGTGATCTGCTGTTCTTTTTTATAAATTTCTGAATTATATTGAAGCATTTGTGGCGATGGAACGAAATCAACGCAGCAAGTCCCTCATTCTTCCAAAGTCATTTTGATTCTGAGGATTGACTCTCAAACAATTCAAGGCAAATTCGATTCCTTAATTTTGTCTTTTTTGATGTCACTCTGGAAAATGCCCCCCCCCCTTTCTACAGTGGCATAATTTATGGGTAGGCTGTAAAGCTTTAAAGCAAATATAGCTAAATATCTTAAAAATGGATTTCCAACTGCGTCTTTTATACTAAAAATGTGACACCAAAATAATTCTCCATGATTTAAAAGTTCAGATTCAGATAAAAAAAAACATCCTTCAAATGTATGTTGAAAATTTGTCTCCATTGATTCTCCAGAATATATAATTTAGATTGCTCTGCTAATTCGAAAGAAAGATTAAAAAAAAAAGAAGGATGATGTGAATGTAAAAAAATGCAGGGGAAATTTTTTTTATCTTTTTTTAAAGTTCCGTAATTTGTAGGGATTCAGATTAAAAGTTGTTCACATGAAATCTTGAGAAAATTATGACATCTTTGATAGAATTCCTTAGTAGGTTCTGTAGAAATTATTTTACTTTTGCTTGTCAGTTTATTCAAAAAGAAATCCATCAAATACTTCAATAGGCAAATAAATGGTTTTTAAACTCATGTCATTTTCGAGATTCATACATTTAGGGTAAATTCTTCTTAAAAGAGTAGGTGCAATCTTTTAATGCTTTCAGTAATTTGTAATGATCACCATGATCACTTTGAAACAGTAAATTAATCCACTCAAATTCTGCCAAAATTGGCAGCTGTAATTTAACAATATTTAATTATATCCTTGTATTAATTTTAGTAAGGGGATAGCAAGATAAGTAGTTGATTGGAAAGAGAGGAATCTAGGCAGTGGCGTTACGGAGAATATTAAGGCCCCTTTTGCAAAGTCAGCTTTTGGACCCCAAGCCCTAATACGTACCTGGCGTCAGTCAGGCTTTGGGCCCCCTTGAATCCCTGGGCCTCCCGCAGTGCGAGGGTGTACGTTACGCCACTGAATCTGGATTTCTTTTTTTCTACATCTTGCAGTGGACAGGAGTGTCGGGAGAGAGGTGTTAGTCTTAGATAGGCTCCGATTCGTGGCGGGGATGGTAGAGGGGGGGGGGG
>BMAV01017675.1:0-26435 GCA_019973955.1 Trichonephila inaurata madagascariensis | reverse complement strand
TAATTGCTTAGGCATCAAGACGACTTATACTTTAGTTTTGAAAAAATATCATAACAATTATTAATCCACTATTACGTCATTTTACAGAGAGTAAAAGCAAATATTTAATAAAAAATTTATATATTTGTTTTTAGAGACAACTCTGAGAGTTTCAGAATAGACATCTAATTTATTAAGCTTTCCTAAAGTTGGTTCCATTTTTCAAAATCAAGTTTGGAACAATTGGGTTGTAAAAACAAATGATAAAATATGTTTAAAAGAGCTTAAAATACTTTACAAATGTATATAGTAAAGCTAACTCTTTAGTAAAATATTCGATTTTAAAGTAAAAAATTATGCTTGTACCCATTGAGATTTGGAAAGTTATATATTTTTATTCTTTTTGATTAATATAAAATTTTTTAAGCTTGTATTTTGGCAATTTGTGAACACTCTAAGCAAATACATAAAACAGCATGTACAGTACAATTTCGTTATTTTATTTCCTTAAAAAATCACATAGTTTAAAATAAATAAAGAAACTTCAAATTCCAATTAATTGAATATTTATTAACCATAAATGAGACCAATCGGGGTTCAGTATGAAAAAATCCAATTGACCAATGAATTTAAAATAATATGCCATTTCAGAATAACAATCGTCAATAAAATCACAAAATTATCAAGCCTTCCGTGCATAAATTTTTACAATGCATTATTGCATTTCTGGTATGAAGAAATTAAAAGTCGTTTAAAATTGAGGAATTTTCTTTTTTAGTAGTTAGTTTCAAAACCTAGTTTTTAAGTTAATCAACAATCAGATAATTTCTTTGAGATTTTAGCTCATATTTTTTAAAACTTTTATGTAGACACTATAAAAATATCAGACCAGGAAATAGTTGGAAAAATACCAATGCTATGTAATTCAATAACGTAAAAATGCCCTGATAAATAATGCATAGAATTTAAATAATTTAAAATACAAAGAATATGAACAAATTTTGATGAACGATGCAATATTGATGTTTTTAGGACCATTGGAGCTTTTAAAATAGAAAATTGAGAAAGTAAGTAAAAGGCTAATATTCTAAACGGCGTTCTTAAGAAAATGGTAATTATGAATAAAGCATATGACGTTCGTCTTTTTGAAAACGCTTTTAAATTGTTCATTCAAACGAAACGTGTATAAAATATTAGAAAAACAGTAATGATAATAATTCCTTACTACCAATGTAGATAGATGGTTTTCATATAGTAGCTTTGATGTGTAAATTGCAAAAAAACAAACAAAAAAAAACAATTATTGAAATTAATTTGTTGTATGATTACATATGATTATGATTTATTTCATGATGGAAACTATAACTTCTGAAGTATAGCTGTAGTATAGTTTTAATTAATGTTTATTAAGTTTTAATGTACTATTTTTAAGCTAAAATATATTTAAAAAAGTTTAAAACTAAAAAGTTTTAAACTTTTATTTTTCAATTTTAGGGTTATTATTTGAGTTATGTTGTATGCACTGCATTCGTAATTTAAGATTTCATTTAAATGAATATTTATTATAGAAATACAAGTTTTAATTATATTAAAACTTATTGCTTTTAGTTTAAATTAGTAATTATCCGCAATACATTGGGACATTTAAAAAAAAAGCTTTAAAATTAATTAATTTACACGTATTTCAGTACAATTTTTTAAAAGTGAATATACTAAAAAATACAAAAAACATAGCTTAAGAAATAGAGAAACAAAAAACAAACATATAAATACAAAAAAATAGCTTAATTTTGTCTTGTTGCAGTTTGAATAAATAAATTCGGGAAAAAAATTAATGAATCCTGTTTCCTTGATTTTTATTGAACAATTCCCTATGCCTGATTGTAAATTTAACCATCATTGATCAAAATTATTTCATACATTTTTGCAATAATTTTTGCCCCTTAACATTTAAATTTGATTTCACTATTCATTGTTAAAACTCTTTGTACATTTAATGTTCATATTATATTATTCCGATTTAAATGTATTACTCCATGCAATATCTTCTGAGGAATATTTTATTTTACTTTGCTTTGCAATACTATATTCTTCAAGTAATATATTTTCAATGCAACTTTTCTTCCCAAGATGTTTTCTTCTTTGTGATATTACGTCTAAGATATCTTCCATTACGAAGATCATTCTATATCGAGAAGATTAAGAGTTCCCCATATCACTGCTCCATCTTAGATTTGTTCTATACGCGCGTAGTAATAGTATTCCAAATCGGATTTATCTCGAGAATAAAGAGAGTGGAATGAATAGAGAATGTTGCCCCTTATCACGCACGTTTTAGAAATCATTGATATGATCTCTTCCGCCATACGTACAGAGTATCATTACGGAAAGAGCCGAACAATGATATCTTTTGCAATAGAAATATGTTCTTTCAATCGAATAGTCCCCTTCGAAATAAATGAGGTTTGTTTTTTTCTACAAAAGAATTGTATTCCTTCTTTCGAATACACTAAGCCTTTTTTTTTTAGAATAAATATGCTTTCTTCTTCCCTTTAATTTAAAAAAAAATAAAACCAGTATAAAAGCCATAGAGATTCCTCCCACATAATGTTTTAATGTTAATTAACACTGTACCATTAATTTTTAATTAAAGTTTCATAGTTCTAGTTGTAAAGGTTTTTTTTAAAATTTAAATTAAATAGACAAAATATTTATAACGAAGAAAAAATTGTAACAGGAAGCCAAACAAGGAAAATCAATACATTTTCTTTTCTTTAATTGGGAAAAGACATGTAAAGGTCTTACAAGTGTAAAAGCTTAAGGAAAATATTCTATTCATCGATTTATGTTGCTGATACATTAATCGCCCCTCACAAAATTGCAGTGCTACGTTACGCTAAAAAATTTCGAAATATTTATACAGAATCAAATCCATTTCAGCAACACATAGAAAATGTTTACCTTTAAAAAAATTGAAATAAAACTATAATTGAATTGACAATATTTACAGTAACGAAATACTTGTATTTTGTATTTTAAAGAAAGATATCTCAGATGTGTGCCTTCTACTTTGATATACAATACTTTATTTCATATTTGACCTGCCATTTAAGAGAAAATGTATTCAAACTATTCAGGATTACTAGAATTGTATATTCTAAGAAAAATTTATATTAAAATACACTGAAGTGCCACTGAATTAGGGATACTTACCTAGTAAACGAGTTGGGCATCCTCTGGCCTTGATAATTGTTGCTACACTACGAGGAATGTTTCTGAAAATAAATGTCTCACTAGAATGACTTGCCAAATATTGGCTAAAGCTGTCCATAATTCAAAAAGGTTCGTTCGTGCTGTGGGATGGCCTTCCACGCCTTGTTTCAAAACATCACAAAGATGCTCAATAGGATTAAGTCTAGGCTTCTAGGTGGCCAATTTACGAAAGAAAAGTCAAAGGAATGTTCATCCAAGTATCCAGTAGCCAACCGGTTATCACCCAACAACTCTACGTACCGAGTTTCATTGGGTGAGATAGGTACACGCACCCAAGATCCAAAGCTGAGCCACGAAAAGAACAACAACTCCAGACCATATTGAGCCACCATGCCCTTGTATAGTCCCAATTTGGCATGCAGGATCCATGGCTTCTTGAGCCTGAAGCCATATTCTCAGTCTCCCGTCGGCGTTAAACAGTCGGAATCGAGACTCATTACTCCATGCTACTCGTTTCCAGTCCTCTACACTCCAGTCTCTGTGCCCTCTTGTCCAGGCAAGACGTGAAACCCGATGGCGAGTATTGAGCAATGGTGCTCGTGTAAGTCGACGATTCCCGAAACCCATACGGTGAAGTGAGCGTTGCACAGTTCGTTTACTGACAGTACAACTGGCACCATCATTCAACTGGGTGGTAATTTTAGCTAATGCTTGGCTTCGCAGACTATGTACAATACGCTCGAGCTGTCTCTCGCCACGCACTGTCAAGGTTATTTGCCCTTTGCAGTTTGCCGGATCACTAGTTTTTAGTTCATCATCCATAAATTTTTGGTACACTCTTGACACGGTCAACCTTGAAAATCCTAGCTGTCTGAACGATTTAGGAAATTGAATGGCCCATGCGTCATGCACCTATGATTTGTCCTTGATCGAGGCGTCTAAATCAGGCAGTTTACCCATACTGACAATTCCAACAACTAATTCATATATAACAACCACAGTACACGTTATATATGCAGTTACCACAGTGCCCTCACTTGCGCATAAATGATGCGCAGCGCTACTCAATTTGCATAGCCCTTACTATTCTTAATTCAGTGACACTTCAGTGTATAATCAAAGATTTCTTAAAATAAAGTATTGCGTTATTGTAATAAAATAAAATATTTCAGAGGGAAAAAAAGCTATTATGTTAATTTTGTGGTATAAAATATAAGTGTAACCGTTTTCAGCGTTAGGTTTTCGAAGAAAAAATAATAAAATTAATTCAATAAAATTACAACGTAGAATTTGATGTTTTTTATGTGTGTTTTGAAGCATTTTTAACCTAATATTCTCATTATTGAATCTGGACTGCGATCTGTGATTCAGTTAATATGTTTACAAATTTTCAATTTCTTATATTATAATAACTATTTTTGTTTAAAATTTTTATTAATTAGACATCAAATATAGTGTAAATTATTTTGAAACTTTTTATTATTTTTTACTGAAAATAATTTCCTGGTACGGTACCTATTATTAACAGTATTATTTGTGTTAGATTGTTATGTTATTATTATTGTTTTCATCATCATTAGCTCTTTCTTCTCTAAAATACTTCTCTTAGAATTCAGCTCTTGTTAAAGAATAGATTAAAAAGTCGGTTTTTTGGGGGATATAGACTCAATGCACTTTTTTAACCCTTTCATGGTCCATTTATTTCTCTTTTGAATTTCTAGCAGTTTTTTATGTTTTATTAACAATCAAACAATAGCATTTAAAGAAATATTTTTTGTGTCGAATTTTATGTTTACATTTACATTTTAGGGGTGGAAAGAATACTTTCAAAGGAACCATTCATTGACATAAAGGAGACAAAATTTAATGAAGATTATTTGTCATGAAAAGATGAGAAGCATGTTGCAATGTACAAGGGAACATCACATTCTACACACATTTAGCTGGTCCTCTTTTCTTGTCCCTTTTCACACATCATCCGGAACTACACACTCATTTGCTTGGAAGCTAGCAGGACGTCCTTTCCTTTTTCTTGAGGAATATCAATCTATTAGCTGACGAGCAAATGCTATACTCGTTCGTCTTAAGGTAAAAGTGGTGCCATAGGTAACTGCCTAACGAACGAAATGTTTTAATTTTTTAAATATGCAAAATGTGCATGGCTTTTATTTATTATGACACAATAGCTTTCATACATTTCACTGTTAGGCCTAGTACTTATTATTCAAGTTAGACAGTTACTCGCGCAAAATGTGCAAAACTGTATAAAAAAGAAGTAAATATAGTTACAATAAAAACAATATTTTCTTAATTTATATTATATACCCATGAACTAAATATTCTATTTTTTCAAATAGTATACAAATTGCGCCTGGCTTTTATATGATGCAATAGCACTTTTACCTTTCAACCATTATTTATGATACAATATTAGGTAGTTACTGCACAAAATACATAGAAAATTTCGAAATAGGAATGAGTTATTACAATAAAAACAGTATTTTACTTACATTGGCAGTAGAATTGTTGAGGAATACAAATGTTGCATTGAAACAGATGTCATAGGAGAACAAATCTCACAAAAAGTATTCAAACTTTCAAAACAGATGTGCCAATTCTATTCAATCGATCGAACAATAGATGGCAGAACAAAGCTGAAGCGGGAATTAGCAATACCATTATTATAATAGCAAGGACAATATATTACAATGGGTTTTGCGCTTCCCACAGGTGTATTTTGTACGATCACGTAGATGGGAAGTAATCTTCCCAAGGCCCACGAAAAGGTTTAAGTTCTTAAGCTGAAGAGAAAAATTATAAAAATAATAGTTAAATTGAGCCTTAAGTTATGAATTGCATTCTGGTCTTATTATTGTAAATTTTAGGGCTAGTTTTTTTTTTCTATTATAGAACACGCAACAAATGGGTTTTCCTCCCATGTGAGACTATTCTCTTAAAAGTTAAAATCTCGTGCTAAAAAAATACTGTACATTTTAAACAAACTAAAAATATAAATTTCATCTCTGTAACTTAAATAAATTTTCTCCGTAAGTTTCCATTATAATCAAGTTTATATTTTTATAGTAAAGAAACATAAAGTTAGCAAAATAGTGTTTAGATCCATTTTTAATTGATATAGCCAGTATTTTATTCATGAACAAGGTATATGAATGTTGTTTTCATACATCTATAGAGGATAGAAGTCTGAACATCTTTACTTATATCAAACACAGCTAAGTTTTAGGTACTTTTTCCTATTATAAGATTTATCAATTCTGTATAATATAAATAGGATCGATAAAAAACTAAAATTGTATTCCCTTAAATATAATTCATATTTAACTTCAAAAGAAAATGCTCCGAATTATGACAATTTAAGTCTTGTTATGGCAAAGTAAATCACTATCTCTGCATTGTAAGTCAAAACATCTTAAAGGTATCCATATGTTTAAAATGTCTACTTAAGTAATTTTATTTAATATGTATACTATAATTCATACATACACACACTGTGTGTGTTTTGTGTAGTATATATATATAAAAGGAGAGAGAAGTATAGGTATATATATGTACATATCTATATTGCTACATATATGTTTGTGTAAAATATTATTTTGAAATTAGTTCTAGGACCAGACTGAAAGCATCACAGTTGTTTGCAAACACATTGATTCAGTCGTCCTGTCTGAGAATAAAATATCAATAAATCCTTTCAAAATACTCTTTTTATTTTCTTGCTCTATTAAATATTTCACTGCAGGGGGTAATGCATAATCAGTGAAAGCAGACAAAGCATGTTAATTCTTACGGAAATAAAATGGTGAGATTGGCATCACATCAAAAGTTTTTGCTTTAGAAATTATAAACCGAATATTTCTTTTTAAAGAAATATTTTGAATAATTCTCTTCTCAAAGGATTCTGGCGGGAAATCTTTAATTATCAACCCTCTTTCAATTTATAAGCCCCAGATGGCTAGAATCTTTTTATAAATCAATTCAAAAGCACTTTATTCAAGATTTATCCAGATTAAAAGAATTGCTTAGTATTATCATTTTTCCTTGGAATCAAATCAAATTATAAAAGTTTTTGTAGCGTTTCGAACGCTTTAAAATGCCAGAGGTAAGAATAATTTTAGGTTTGTGTTTTTGAATTCTTCTTTTAATACACACAGATTACTAATTAAAGCAACCATTTGAATTATTAAGTATAATGTACGGCGTATTGACCTCCTTGTTCAAAAGGCAGTTACAAACAAACAATACAAGATGCAGAGAAAAGTCTTTTATTTTAGAACAACAAATATGATGCTATTTTACATTAGTTGTTTTTAAAAAATTATTTTCGCTAACTAGAGTCCTTCAATATTGACTAATTGACGAAATCTTTTTCGAAAGTTCGCCATAGTTCTTCGCGTCATTTCCGGTGAAATAGCAACCACTGCCTGGGTTATTGCCTCCTTAAGTGTTTGCGAGTTTGCAGGGCAATGTTTCTACACTTGTGCCTTTAAATGTTCCCAAAGAAAAAAAATCCTAAGGTGATATTTCAGGTGACCTTGGAGGTCAGTCTATGTCTCCTCGCAAAGAGAGAAGACGTCCAGGAAACAACTCTCNTTCTTCGCATCATTTCCGGTGGAATGGCAGTCACTGCCTCGGTGATTGCCTCCTTAAGTGTTTGCAAGGTTGTAGGGCGATGTTTGTACACTCGCACCTTTAAATGTCCCCAAAGGAAAAAAAATCACAAGGTGATAAATCATATGACCTTGGAGGCCAAGCGATGTCTCCTTGCAGAGAGAAGATATCCAGGAAACAACTCTCTCAGAATTCCCAGGGAACGCAGCGAAGCGTGAGCTTTGGCTCCGCTTGTTGGAACCAGACTTCTGCTTCTTCATGGCCCCAATTAACTTTGGCCGGAGGAAGGTCTCAATCATGTGACAGTAGTGATCTGAAGAAACCGTTACCGTTAGTTTATCTTCAAAAAATAAGGACCCCACACACCAAATTCAGCGATGGTGCACCAAACTGTCACACAAGGGCTGTAAATTGGTCGTTGGTGAAGCAGCTGAGGGTTTTCTGCTGCCCAGTAGCGGGAAATTTAATTTATTTACAGTGCCTGACAAGTGGAAGTGGGTCTCATCAGACGAAATCAAGACAGCGTCTGGGGGAATGTTCTGAAGAAAGTCTTCACAGGCGAGTTTGAAAATCTCTTTTACTTAATTCATGGGTAATCATCATTTTGTATTGATGCATGTGAAGATCTTGGTGCAGGATTTTTCTTACACCCCTATCAGATAATCCCAGGGCAGTTGCATGTGTTTAAGTTCTGAACGTTTTGGAGATTGCTCGATGGATGCTCTCACACGTGCCATTTTTTCCAACTTTGTTACGGTCCGAGATCGGCTAGGAGATTTCTTTTTCGGTGCAGAACCTGTTGCTCTAAGGTTTTGTACCCAAACGTGAATAGTTTTTCCATTCTGGTCATTACAGCCAAGCTGGAACCGAATGCGAAATGCTCGCTGAGTAGTAATCACAGAACCACCATTATGAATATACTCGTCCACAACAAATGCACGATGCTCCCTATGCCACGTCATTGCGACTACTGCAAATTGGACGTATACCGCTAGCGATCTAGACCCCCTCCACCGCCACATCCTCAACTCAACTCACACAGCACCCTCTCGAAATAGGGGAGGTCTATTTGTTGGACCCTGTATATGATTCAACTTCCTTTATATGTAAAATTATTGCGTTTTGTCCTTTGAGAAATGTTAGATTAAAATTAAATGCCAATCTTATTATCTGCTCTTATGCTTCAAATATATACATTTTCTACGGGTATCCAAGATTCATAGCTCTCGCGAGGTTACGTTGATAATAATAGTTACAAAGTGTGTGACGTTAATAATAATAATAACAATAACAATTAAAACAATCAGTTGATTTGTATTAACATTGCGCTCAGAAGTAACAAGAGAGCTATTAGCGACGGGCCGCGTAATTTTAAACTTCTGTTAACTGACAACGACCTCTTTCTCCAAATTTCCCTACCGTGAAAATGTGATGACTTTTGAACTCCTCTACATCATGGGTCTTCAGTGACACCATGACTTAATCTTACGACTTGATAACGCCAACTACGAGTTCGTGACTATGACCACTCAGCTACCACGGCGACAAAACTGATCCAACATCCCCTGTTACAGGTATCAGGCAATAGGAACCATAAGAAACCACATCATTTCTCGGACAGTTGAAAGACGCGAGATTTAACTCACAGAGAACCGTTGTGATTGCCTTTAACAGCGTTACATTGGCGTCAAAAATTGGAATAGTGTCGTGCCAGACGGTCGTGGGGCGTCGAATGGCATTGATTGGTTTTGGTCAATGAATTCCACTTCTATTTCGATGGAGACAACAATCACAAATCGCCGTACGAAAACAACACCAAGAGCCACGGTTTTGTGTGAGAAATCACGTGTACAGAAGATCTGGTGTGAGTGGCAATTGCATATATTAAATCACTGGTGGTCGTTATAGGCTCTTCGACAAGCTAACGTTATGTTCAAGAAATAGTACAGCCAATAGTAGTTCTATCCTGTTTCTAGAGTTTGTTTTCAATGTTTTTATAACTTACCGAGGCTGGAATTTTCACCAGACCTGTTTCCCATCGAGAATGTATGGAATTCCATGAAAGCACGAAATTTTTACAGAAACTACGCTACGTGCCAAAATTCAAGTAGCATGGGGTGGATTGAGAAATTTGTACGACTTACAACCAAGGTTCTTGGAAAATTGTACGGTCATACACCATACTAAATGATACTGTGTGTGCTATTTGTATATTTCAACTTCAAATTTTAACCATTTGCTCTTCCATAAGCATTTTACCAACGTTATTAATTTATTACATTCTGACAATTCCTTCCTGGTACAACTTTTTCTCATCTTAGAGTGTACATACATTCGAGCTTTCAACATCTAGTTAAAAAAAGAAGTAATTTGATTTGGCTGTAATGATCAAATAGTATTCATCATATTGATTGCTTTTGGCAAAGACTTTTTATTCAATTTTTTTTTAATTAAGGTATCCGACTACGTTCGAAACCGTGATTTTAAAAAAGCGCATAAATAGATAATTTTCATGATATTTAGTGTCACTTAGATTAGAATACACGTATAAAATTGTTTTAAGGAGACATTTTGACAAAAAAAATTATTTAAATACAATATTTCGGCAAAAAATTAATTTAGAATAAATTTTTTTCCAAATGTTCTCTTTTTGTGAAAAATGCTTCTATTATAATAATGTTTTGCCTGTATATAGCTCAGACCTCTATACAGAGGCTCCACTAGAATTTTTGAAATATATAACTTAGAAGTGGGTTTATCCATATTTTACGACCACAGAGGGGAGCAATTTTAAGAAAAAAATGCCAATAATTATATATAATTAAATTGATGGTACCTCTGAAAATAATGTGAATTTTTCAAAAATTCTAGTTGAGCCTCTGTAGAGAGGTCTGAGCTATATACAGGCAAAATATTATTATAATAGAAGCATTTTTCACAAAAGGAGAACATTTTGAAAAAAGATTATTCTAAGTTCATTTTTTGCCAAAATATTGCATTTAAATAATTTTTTTTGTCAAAATGTCCTTAAAATAATTTTATACATGTATTCTAATCTTAGTAAAACTAAATATCATGACATTTATCCATTTATGCGCTTTTTTAAAATCATGGTTCCGAACGTAGTCGGATACCTTAAATGTAATTGTTAACAATCACTCTTAAGATTATTTAACCTTTAGAATTCAGCTGATTCTAAGTCAAAATATCCCTTGCACTCGACGCTTTTAGAATTGAGAAAAAATATTCTTTCCCCCACTGGGAACATTGTGAGCCACATGTAGTATTGTTACGTTTTTCTCGTTACAAAGGGGAGATAGCAAAGGTTGCTGTGATTTTTAGTCAGTATTTATTCCTGAGAAACAGATTCCAGTGCTTGGCTCCATATCATATTACAATAATTTTTTCTGAATTCATGGTTCCTCTTTTTAATTGAAAGACTTGTAAACTTTCAAATGCATGTTTTTATTTTATGAGAATTGTGAATTTTTAAATATGCGCACATGTCTCTTTTAAAGTCAGTTCTAAAGTTAAAAAATATGTTTGTTTTTTATTTTGTGATGTACAACACTTCAGAAGTACTAAGAAAGTAGAATTTATATATACGATTAGTATATTTACTAGAAATCATTCTACGCAAATTGCTAAAAATAACTTATTCTGAAACAAGATTTTATTGCATCTATTGGTTAAATATGAGACAGATTAGTGAAGGATACGTAACGATATAGGCTATTATGCTTTAAGTATAAGAAAAATACCATGGGAATATTAATAAGGCATTATATAATAAATATGTGTTCTGAAATAAGTTTAGAATTTTTTAAAAAATTATTCTCCTAATTTTGTGAAATGTTTTCATGTTCCTAAAAGAATAATAAATAAACTTTTAGTTTTAAATAGTAAAAAAATTTATTATTTAATTCGTGTAATGCGTAAATTAATATTTTCAAACAAAATAAATAACAAAAGAAAATAATAACTATATATAAATATTATAAAATGTATGTTAAATATTATAATATTTATTAAAACATTAAATTCTGTAAACTATTTTCACTATTAATATAGCAAGAGAAGCAAGTACGTTAAAACAAATTAATATTTTCGGTAATCTCATGACCACACTCTTTGAGAGTACTATAGTTAAGTCATAAACTCGTAATACTTATTTCGATTGCTTATATATATATGTATATATATGTATTGCTTATATATATAGGTGTGTAGTCGCATGGTTTAGTGTGCACACTTTATCTATGCATTTATTATTACAGCTTATATATTTAACTGAAACTTTGAAACCCTGTAATAAAAAATAACACTTCATGTTTTCAAAATTTTTCGACGAAATACGTATGTAAAAGAAGTAAAAATTTTAAGAAAAATATGTGGCACATAATTACTAAACATTTTACTTTTCTAACTAACGCCCATTTAATACACACACACAAAAGTCAATATACTCCAAATATTTTGTAATCAAGTTGATTTGATTTTTTATTAACATCGCATTTTAAAGCAATACGAGGGCTACTGGTGACGGACCACATAAATTTGAACCTCGGTCAAGCAATAAGTACAGCCCCCCCCACACACATTCATAAAATTTCCACAACGCACTACTATGAGAACTTCGAACCTCGACAAGGTATCGGATCGTGGCTTGCCTTGTCACGAGTTCGAGCCCAGTACCACCAAAGACCCTCCGTGTAGGGCAGCGATGCACGTTAAATCTGTCGAGAGCTGAAACGTCCTCCCGTTGGTGTGGTCTGGTAGTTTGGAGAGGGGGTGCCAGCTCAGGTGTCGTCCATGTCACTTGACCATGGTTCAAAATTACGTGGTCCGTCGCCAAAAGCCCTCATGTAGCTGAACAGTGCGACGTTAATATTCAATCAATCAATCAAACCTCAACAGATTTAAAAGCCAGTTTTCAATTGAACAAAACTCGAACTTACGATTCAACACCGGCTACGAGTTTGTGACATCACTACTTGGTTACTGCGGCGAATTTGTGATTAAATATTTTCAAGTGTTTCAAAAATGATTTTCAACTAAATTCCACACGTTTCACAAAGCTACTGAGTAAATCTTATAAGTACAGCAGATAAAGGAAAATCTTTCAATTACTTCATTTTTTCCAATGGAAATACTACGTAACTCTTCCTGATGTTGATTCTTTTCATGAATCTTTAATCTTAAATAAAACAAATGTATTAATTGTGTTTATCTTACTTTTTAATATTTTTTTCCTAAGACATATCTTTAATTGAAAACGTTCTTGTAAGCAATACTTTTGAAATGTCTTGTTTAAAAAGTAAATATATAAGCTCGTTTCTTCTTTTTCAAAGTTTTGGCTCTTAAAAGAGCTCCGTTTTTATTTTTATTGAAAAATTATTACTTTTAATTATTTATTTTGGTCTTTTTCGGAGCATTTTAAAAAAATCGAAGATAAAGCAAGAGAAAAGAAAAATTTGTTGTTCACACACACCATAACATCATCGAATGAAGTATTTTTTTAATGGAAACTTGCTGTTCCTAAGCGTCGCCAAAATTATAAAGAATGCGCACAGAGTTGGCGAAAAATAGCCCCACCCATTTATGGACAGAGGTTGATTCATGTGACGTCACGAGCACGTGATGAGGATGGCACGTGCATATGTTTTGGTTTGTTTCCCGCTTAACACTCTAACCTAATACTTCTTTTGTGTACTATTTTGCTCTTGCTCTTTTACATTATACCCACTAAAATTTCGTTTTTTACTATAAATGGTTACTCGATTACAGTAAAAGATAAGATGATTGTATAGGAAAAAAAACCTTTTTTTAATATCCCGGTAAAAAAATTCGAGTGTTTAGTAAACATTGATAAGATGATGAAGCGTAAGGATTTTAAACCATCTCCTCACTTATTATGCTCTGACCACTTTGAATAAGCTTGTTTTCAATACCAAACGTCGCCAGCTCCATTTCTACTATTTTTGTGTTCACAAAAGAAACTTCTGCAAAAAGGAATTTGGATATATATCTACATGAATGTAAATACTTTTTGTTTATTTTAAATTAAATTATATAGAGAACATACATAAAAAGATAAAATATATTTAGTTAACTTAAATTTTAATTTTACATCTTCAGAGTAGTTAATAGAGATATTTCTGTATTAAATTATCTAAAATAAAAACACAAGAATCTGATATGTAACCCTACATGTCATATATTAAAACAAGTTTTTGTCTCTCTCTCTCTATATATATACTATACTATATAATTTTACATTCTTTTGGGAATCAAAAATTTTGAAAAGCATTCACTACAGAAATGGAAAAAATATCTTAATTTACTACAAGTTCATTAATGTTTATACTTGATGATAAATTATATACCACTTTCAAACATTAGAAATGCAAATTACCATTTACCTTTTGTAAAATTATAAGTAAAAAAATTATGCAACATTTTTAAAGCCTTTATTCGCAGCACCATTTTAGTAAAAAGATTATTTATCGAGAATTTCATTCTGGATGTGGTAAAAAATTAAGGCATAAAATTTTTTTAATTAAATTGAATATATTATAGAAGATAAATTTGTGTGTACATATATTAAATATAAAAGTCCTGTTCTCTCCTGCATGGTCAAAATAATAAGTCACACATTTTTGAATCCATAATTCTTTTACACACACAAAAAAAAAAAAAAATTATAAAATATTTGTGTGGTGTATTTATTTATTATGTAGTAGTATAAAGATTTCTTAACACATGTTTTTCAGAATTTGACTGGTATAAATTTGTCACAGATGTACAATTTTTTTTTACTATGGATAACATTTATTGGTATTTGTACAAGGGTTATCAAAATGTAAAATTCATTAATTTTGCTGATAAGTTTCACATACAGACTATACACATATTATTGAAGTATAACACAGTGTATTGAAGAAATCTATGCAACCCCAGCTGAAATGTATTAAACATAAGAATACTCTGGATTTTAATTACAAAGTAATAATAACAATAATTATTACAGGTAATAATTACAAAAGAAAACAATAAAACATATCAAATGTTTGTTTATAATTAGATTATTTCAGAAATCCCAAACCTTTAAATGATGTTAAAAACAATTTCATTTCTATCACAGAAGAATTTCAAATTATTAATCAAAAACTTTCATTATTAACCAACTATTATTTTATACACTCTGCTCTCAAAAAGTATAAATCTCTTGTTAAACATTAGAAATAGGTATGAGAATTTTTAAATAAACAAAAATATATCCATGTTATTGACAAATCTTATTATAAATTCATTTCCAAAATTATATTTACTTGCATTTCATGTTTCTGAATCTTCCATACTCTTCTATGAGAAATTATAGAGATAGTATTTCTAAAAACATTAAATATTTGTAGCTGGTAATTACTAAGGGAATCAGACAATGAAAGATATAAACATTAAAATTTCAAAAAGGGACCATTTCATATCTACATATTTCTTATGAATTACACTATTTTATGAATTTATGTGGAGTGATACACTATGTATCAATAAGTAATTGGACACATATGAGAAGTTTTTCCAAATTCAATGGTCTCAATTCTATACTGTAAATCATTCTCGTGCATAAATAAACTACATGAAAACAAAGGACTTATTATAAGGATGCTAAAAAATAATCTAGAACTATTAATAAATATATAAACAAACTGCAAGTAGAGCCGCCGGCTTCGCACACTAACACCAAATATACTAAACTGAAACAAAAATTATGCTAAAAAATTACGAAAAATACTTCATACCTAATTATTAAACAAGGATAATGCAAAAATATAATAAAAATAAATAAAATTTCAGAAATAAGCTTCACACACAAGAAGTAAACATATCAAGCATACGAAATTTACACATTGATTCAAAGCGCGGGGAAATGTTAGTATCCTCGTCACGTGATTCTAACTGGCGTCTCAGTATCGTGAAGCAACCTCATAGAAACAGTCGTAAAAAGGGTCGGGAAAAGTTGTAAAAGCGTCTGTTGGAAAAAAGGGGGAAAGAAATGTCTGTACAGCCGACGTACCAAGCCGAATTTAGTGACAAAAAAAATTTCTAACTAGTACATTCCACTGCGTACAGACAACAGCCGAACACCTAAAAATAAGTTTTCTCAAACTGGTGATTGGGTTCCACCTAAGCTTACAACTCAAAATCATCAACAATGAATAAATGTTTACAAAATTTATCCTTTTTTGTGTATAGCATTCAGTTATTAAGACATGAAAAGGTATTACTAATGCAAACGTTACTCGAAAAAGTTGGTTAAAACCAAAAAAAAAAAAAAACTTATTCCCACTTCAAAAAGAATTCATTTCCAAAAGAAAGCCATCGTGATTGGATTCAAAAAAGGTATTTCCATTTGATATATGGAAGAGATGCTTTATTTTAAACTACTTGACAATAACCAAATTACCACTTCAGGAATCTATTGTGTACAACTAGAGAATTTCAAGCGGGCTTAACTTGCTAAATGACTTACACTGCTGAATAGATAGGATGTGATTTTTCAACATGATTATGCCCAGCCTCCCACCTCATGAATGATTCAACAGAAGCGGAATTTATTTAGAAAATTCTACCTCATCTACCTAACATAGTTCAAAACATATCTTCATCATATTATGATCTGTTTAGACCTATACACCATTTTCCTGATAGTAAAAATTTCAGAAATAAACAGGAGATTTAAAATTCTTTAAATGAGTACTTTGCTGCAAAACCAAAAAGGTTCTTTCAAGATGCAGGGCCCGATCCCAGCAGGTGTGTACCGCACGCAGGCAGCCGTACAAAGTAGTTCTACCGATCAGGCAAAATTTTTGACGAATTTCTCAAAATAAAGCTTATAAGTTTAAATAAATATGCTGAATTTTAAACAGTTATTGAAAAATCAAAATAAATCTCAATTTCCCGATAACATAACATAAATTAAGAAAGATAAAATGTTAGTGCACAGTGTGTTGGTCCATTGTCCATTATAATGTCTACTCTTTAAACACATCCTTCATTTAATAGCAAAAATCGTGGCAGAGCCGGCAATACAGCTTCTTTGCTTATCAACAGCAATGGCAGGGCACTGTGGATCGATGTTTAACAAAGGCTTCTCAAAAAAGATTTCTGTGAAAGTTGCTTTACGAAAATATCTAGTATATGGTTTAATATTACTCGAGACATAGGAGTATTTAAACTCAATATACATTTGGGGAAATTAAAGTTTTCAGTTTAACAATAACCTTACAATTAAGAAAAACAAAATAGAAGGAAAGAGTACTTTTTGTCTATTTGCATTTTTATTAATATTTTACTTTTCATTCTTATACAGGTACATGAATTTATAACGTCAATGCTAAGTATTCGTTAAAATATGAAAAATTCTCTAGAGGGGCGGCACATAAGGTCTGCATGTGGGCTTCCGACACCCTAGTATCAGTCCTGCCAAGACGAAATAAAAAAGGTGCCTGAAAGATGGTTAAATGTCAGAAAATGGAGAAAATATTTAATGGTTAAATACTGCAAGAATAAATATTTTGTTTCTTTCAAAATCTTGTATTATTTTTCATTCAACCGTATAATTTTAAATCTATTAAATTTAGATGCAGAAGAGGAGATATCTCTATCAAATATTGCATTTATTTTTTGTTGAGTTACATTTGTAAGATAAATATCAGTGATACATCTTTTCAAGAAAATATTCATAAAAAAAAATGTGCGTAATATTACTTTAAGAATTGATTATTAAGTTCTAACCTTATAAAATTAGATGAATATTTCTCCTTCGTTATGAGTATTTTTAAAAATTACTTACATTGTTCCGATTGTACAAATATTTTATTCCTCTTATTTTATAATTTAATATATCACATAAAATGAAATATAACTTTTTATTACATGTGTGATAGTATCAACATTTACACAAATTTAGTCAGCTGAGATTAGTGCGAATATATTCAAGTCCTTCCTTTTAAAATATGTGATTAAAAGCTAGTATAATCCCTAAGCTTTGGTGTCTTTTACAACATTTTATTGCATCATTCCAATGTTGAGAATAGTTGAGCGCAAAACATCAAGTCTATGAGATTTCTGGCCACATTTTATGAGATATTGCAGGATCAACGTCATGAATGGCTGCTGTAATTAAACTTCAGTGTAATGAGTTGAAGCTTGGTAAACCATGTATTTAACATATCCCTACAAGAAATCCAAGAATATTATGTCTAGAGACCCAGATGGCCTCTGTATTGGACTTCCTTTTTTCAACCATCGCCCGGGTAACCTTTTTACACTTTTAAACTCCAGTGTGATGGTGCAATGTACATGAGTTTTACATTTAAATTCAATAAACCCTTCTACAACTTGAACTTGTTCTTGTGGTCATTTTGAAATGATAATGTTGCAAAATGAGGACTATCATCTTTGGTCAGCATTTTATTCAACAGAAACTTTAATCATGTCTTTATGGAACAATAAAAAACCATAAATTAAATCTTTGTTTATTTTTAGTTAATTTTTGAAAATGTAGCTAAACTTTTTGAACACCCTATATTTTTACTCTACCGACAAGTAAAAAACAATCTAAACAAAACAACTAGGCTTAAGTAAATATTACTGCTGAGTCATTAAGCACTTAAAAAGTTTCCTATCTCATATTAAATTCAATGCAGCATTTATGAATTATAATTTTAAAATACTTTAAACATTTATTAAGAGGTAATACAATATTGTGATATCTGGCACCAATTGGTAAGGGAATATATTGCTCACTGTCACTGATTGTTTAGGTGGTGTAATATAAGAATACAAGAGAATGTGTGTGAAATGAGATGGTGGAAGCAAAAATCAACTCTATGTAATAACTACAAATATCTAATAAAATTATTTTTTTTAATGAATTGGAGTACTTTTGGTTTTTCCAAGGAAAGATAATAACAGGCATTTTTTAAAACACACATTTGTCAGAGTATAATTCAAAGATATACATAACAAAATATATAAACATTTTTCAATTTATACTTTTTTATACTTGCAAATAAATCTAACATTATTCAATATATTTTTGTCCAGATATGAATGTTCTTCGATTTAATGTTCTTCACAGTGATCAAAATATTACTAATAATAATCTATGCTTTAAGATTAAAAATATATCACAAAATCGATATATGGTCAAATATTTAGAAAAAAATAAGAGTGTTATTCATTTTTTAAAAGCTACATGAGTATCTGTATATCAAAAAACAAATGTATAAAAATTTTTAATAGATGTTAATAACATGAATGAGAACATTATTTAACAATTCATTTCATTCAATGATTTGAAATTAGTTCTAAATGATCACATAAAATTACTCCCTTACAAGGGGTAAAACAGCATTTGAATATATATTAACAGGTTTTCACTCATTCTTATAAAAATTTATCAACACATTTCTGTTTGCAAATCATTCTCATAGATATGCATCGAGTATGATCAGATGGGCCTAATACCACAATGACATATCACATTTCAAAACTGATATATTAACCATTAATAATGTACGTACAAGTTTTAAGAGCATAGCTCCCAAAAATTTAGAGAATGTGCATATTTTATAACCTTACAGTAGTTTTTTGCTGTCTTTTATTTTTCTACCACTTTTCTGATTTTTAAAATATTTTTCAGAACTTCATTTTATATTCATGTAATATTGAGAAAAATTTAATGCAACACTGAGCTATTATCAATTCATAAATTTGTTTACATATGTTATTTTTAGTAAAGTTTTCAGAATATTATCATCTGATTCCTAATTATAATAGATTACCTTCATTTCATAAAACACTACTTTTAAATAAGATAAGAATGAATAATTAAATAAAATGACAGTGGAAATATAATTTGTATGAACACAAAAAATGAGAAAAAATTGCTATAGAGTTCGATTCTTTCACAAATAGTTTTTTGAGTTGAGTAAAAGAAAAGTACTTTTACAGTAACAAAATTCCTTTATTTGACTCAATAATGCTGTGTGTGTGTAACCAGTTATTAGTTCTCCCTTTAAAATCCAAACCAACTTTGACTTTTAGAGGAAAGTCTATTTTGAGCAATTGTCAACTGGCATAAACTCAAAGCAGATACTTTTCGTGCTCTAGGACTTTGCATGCTACTAACAGCAAGAATCAACTCATGACTAAATTCCTCTGGATACTTTTTCAAAAGTAAACCGACCAATCCTAATGGCATGAACTGCAGAATTGCATGAGCTTCATCTTTAGCACACAAAACAACTTGCTCAAGAAATCTGATTGGAAAATAAGATCTTGAACTGATGGTTGCATCAGATGCAATAACTAATAGTGTCCGCATTAAGTCTGCAATAGCTTTGTTGATAGGATTAGCAACAGTATTACGCAAATGCTCATCACTTAAAGATTGTAGTTCAAATGGGGTATCTTCAAGAAGTTCTGCATTACTTCTATGTATTTTACTGGGTCTGCTATGTTCAGTGTGATCTCTAGTATCATCAATGTCCACTTCCCGATGACTTCGTTTACAGCCAGCTTTGACTCCGTTAACATATGAACACTGCCTTGATTGAAGAGCAGCATATGTTGTGATGACAGCCAGACGAGCAAGAGCTGTACTGTAAGGTTCAGCTAATTGTTCTTGATGGTAATCACTATACAAATAAAATGGAAGAACATGCAATAATAAGGCTAGTGCACATTGTTCAATATCTAAATAGAATATACCAATTATCATATCAACTGCTTTATTGATGTCTTTTGAAAATTGGTAGCTAAGTATTTGGCGAACAAGGCTGTCACAAAGCCAACGAGCACCACCAACACAGAGCAAAGTATCGAAATAACGGATAGATCTCAAATCAAGCCATCCACGAGAATGAACTTCATGAAAAAGTTCATCCAAAATTTTGCCCAATGATATTTTTATAGTTAGTCCATGAAGTACTACGGGAGCTGCTTTCCCCTTAGTTAACTTGGGAGGATGCAAATTCATCATTAGTACATTTATTATACCTATCATGAGAACTGATCTTTCAGAAAAGAAATTTTTTCCCATATCACTTCCTTGCATTTGTGGAGTTTGACGCCCAGATGGTGACTCACCAGGTGATGTGGCAGATTCTGACAAAGGAGCCATGAACTGCTGAAGCATATTCATAGGCTTCAGGCGTTCCTGATGATGAAGAACATTTATATAATTACATAGCCAAGCAGATATGCACATTGGTAGAAAGCAGAACTGTCCTTTTATATGATCCAAAATTATTTTCACTTTTTCTGTTGATAATGCACCATGTTCCCATGCAAGCAATATTTCTTTTGCTGCAGCAGGTGCATTGAGACAAATTTCATGCCATTTCACTTGATGAGTTTTAATTTCTTGTTCTGTATTCATAAACTGGACAAGAAGCATATCAATATTTTCCTGATCACATCTTGAAAGGGCCAATTCAGGACACTTTAATTTCCCATTTTCAGATAAGCATTCAGTAATCCACTGGATAAAGAAAGAATCCTTCTTTCCTGCATGTTCTATGACTACATCTATACCATAATATTGGGTAACATAGAAGAGTAATAGAAAAGTGACATCAAACATAAGAGCCCTTGTCTGAGATGCTTTCACAGTTTCATTACTTACATATTTATTATATTCATTATACTCTATGAGTTTTGAGATAAATGAATTTACTTTTCCAGTGGCAGAAAACGCAGCCAAAATTAATTTGAAATTTTTTGGAGGAAGAATGTGACAAAGAAACTGTAACAATGGCTCTTGAATTTTAGAATAATCAGAATCCAATGATACCAAAATTCTCTTTAATGTGTGTTCTGCTCTTAAAACTAAATGAACACTAGCTTGACCTCTTTCTGGATTTGGTTTGGGTGTAGGGGGCTTAGGTGCTAGAGATTTTGCCTGCCCTTGCATACCTTGATTTTGTCCACTTGATTGACTTACTTTAGAAGTCTCAGCCAATCTACGAGCTGCAAGTTTATTACTCTGAGCCTCAGTCAACATCTTGACTTTACAAAATTCTTTGCTTAAATATGATAAATAATCGCAATTGCTTCTAAGATCTATTTGATCAAGTAAGGGTACATAATACAAAAGAAGATCCAGACCTCTTTCAAATGAGTCTTCTTCATTATCTGTTTGAACTGAATTAATATTCACAATTAAATTTGGAAGCTTGAGAAATGTAAATGCAAACCATTTCAGATCATCTTCAAAAACACCTGAGTTATCAGAAAGGCCAATTAAGCATGAACGAATAATCTCACAATACAATTGAGACAGTTTAAAATTCTGAAGTTTTTTAATCAAAAGTAAGTGATTGACAAATGCTGAAACATCATTTGCAGGGCTTAAAATAGCATCAATTACAACCATAATATTTATCGTACTAGCAAGTATTTGAAATTTGTTATTGCTTTTGGATGTCTGCTCTGATGGTACCATGGGTAAATTATCTATAGAACTCACAAGACTTAAGGCTCCTTCTATTATTTCTCTAGTGATGTTAGTAGTAGGTGGTACTTGATTAATTTTATCCTCAAGCTCTCTGTGTTTTTGGAGCATCAGTGTATACATGCTTTGATCTTCAAATTTACCAACATATAAGAGAGACTTGATAAACGTAGAATTGCTAAAATAAAAAAGTGCTTCAAAAGATTTTTCCATTATGGAAATATGCTCTGGACTTTGCTTCAGTTCACTTAGTTTTGTAATAGAATGATAAACACAAGCATATAACCAGTGAGTAATACTAACAACTGCTTTACACAATGCAATGCATTCTTCTTCATTACCGTGGCAACCAATTCGGGACTGAAATGTTTTTAGAAGTTCCAATAAACTTAGAATGCAGTAAGGTTTATAGAAACTCTGATATCGACCAATGCTTGACAAAACAGCACCATATGATACTACTCGAGAGCTTAAGGAATGCATTAAATAAGACATAAACAGACTATTTGGACCAGGTCCAACCAATGCTTGTTGTAGTATACAATCTGCTAAATCATAAACATCTCCACTTACACCTCGTGGTAAAACACTCTTTATTCGAGTACCCCATACAACATCTGTCCAGCGTTCTCTCCATGCTTGGAGTAGGAGGGACTTAATGCTTCGTGTCTTACTGGTATCCATTATCTAAGAAAGAAAATTATGACTGAAGTTAAGAATAAATAAATAACAATACTGTACATATAAAAATTTTAACAAAATACTTATTTTTAAAAATTCAAATGCTATAAAAATACAAATACCATGCATTAAACAAAATACGATAATCAAATACATTTAATATATGTGAATAAATTTAATTATAATGTACAAGATTTCAGGATGTGTTCTAAAATGCAATAAAATATCACTGTTAATAGTCAATTCCTACAAGACCAATTTGGTTTTAAACATAGGTATTCATGTATTTTAATAATATCATAAAATGAGGCTAAAATTTGATGCACCAATTAAGTTTAATAAAGTAGTTTTTTAAATAGTGAAAAAAAATTACAAGTAATTTTAAAATAATTTGGAAATTTTCAAAAAAAAAAAATATTACAAGGAGAAAAAAAAGAACGTATTTATTTATTGATAAAAATAACAGTACAAGAGAATGAATATATATAAGTAGTGGAATATATACACATAAAGAGAGAAGAAAATGGTTTTCTTAATTGATTGAGAGTGCTTTTAGAAGTAATGCAGGAACAATTAATGATTGAATTCACAATTCTGAACTGCTATTAAGAGGCAAGAACAACATTTGAAAGAACAATCCACTTGTCTAATTTTCGCATCATGCCAAATGGTTTTCTAAAAGTAACTTACTAGTAAGACAAATACAAATGGGTTAGACACAGAAGTTTTAAATCTTAAAACTTTTTTGATTTCAGGAACTTTAAGAAAAATTTTCATCTGTTAATGTTGTACATATCATTGGATTATATTTTTATCAATTACAAACAGATATCTTGAGGTTTTCTTTTAAAATTAGACTCTTAACTATTTTTTTCAATTTAGTATATTGTCCTTTTAAATAATGTATTTAGTTTATTCTAAATTTAGTAGTGTATAACTGCAACTATTTTTCAAGCACAGTGATAGTTGTTGCCAAAGTTAAAAAATATACTAAATTCTTATAATTCAAACACTATAGTGCTTCATAACAACTACACATGTGATTTTCAGCTCCCCTTCCCTAGCAAATAGTATTGAAATATTCATGAAAGGTTGGCGTTTCTCTGTGTTTCAATAATTTTCTCTCTTCCATAAGACACTTTCATTTTCCTTAACCAAGGTAACAGCATTTAACATATTTTTTATAACCTAATTACAGCAAGAAAAAACTTAGTTGCTCACTCACTCCATTGATATTAATAATTCTATGATCTCATTTTGAACATAAAATGTGAAATGAATGAAAACTACAGATTCACACTGCATTCTCTTACTAATTTTCCTCTACATTTACTCTATAAAAAATTATTTTCCTTTTTTTAGATCAGAGAATCAAATTTTTCTTGCAGTTGTTTGACTATACACAGCATTCTGATATCAGTCATCAGAAAAGTATACATGTATATTTTGACAATTTGACATTTTAAAAAATTTGGTCGACAGTTACAACATAACTGACAACTTTTCAAAATGTAGAAAAATAAGAGATCAACATTCCAAGCAAATTCTTGCAAATAAAGGATAGACAGCAATTTTAATTTTACAAAAAAAAAAAAGCATGATATACAATCATTTTAAAGAAAGATATTTTAATGAGAATTCATAGAAAACTCTATATTTTTTAAATTTTATTCATAAAAACTCATACACACTGGTAAATTTAAAGGCGTATATATAGAAACATACAAGATAGTAATGATTTTACAGTAAAGATGCTTTTAACCCCGATCACTTGCACAGGGTGTTCTGTAACCCTAGCAACAAGAAAGGCATCTCAGGATTCCAAAAAAAATGCGCAGAACCACAATTTTTTCTGTAGCTGCACATTTTAGGTCATTGAACCTTTAGACCTGATGCAATCACTCTTGCTCAAACTATTTGAATGTAGCGACCTTCAAAAGTTTATCTGGGGTACTGAACACACAATTGAGTTATATATCTTTCCATTTCCATTTTTTTTTTTACAAATATATTAATATGCACAAAATTTTATTTAAAATTTGAATAATTGCAGAATATAATAATTTGTTAAAACTTTTTAAGACACTTTCCAGAAATTATGGCAAAATCTTCATGGGAGAGGGAGCAACAACGACTCTGTCATCTATTAGATATTGTATTGACAGATTTTGAGAATGAACTAAGTGACTTTAAAGACTGTGTAATTTCAGAACCAAATCTGGAGTGATGAAACCTGAAATTGAGAATTTTTATGATGTAACCAAAGGCGGTGTTGATATTACTGATGAAATGTGCAGTACACATATGATGTGTCGAGAATATGTAACCATTGGCCATTGCGAATATTTTATCATCTACTCAATACAGCTGGCATTAATGCTTCCATTGTCTATCATTCAGTTTTTCTTAAAAAGAAAATGAGACATTTAAGATTATTAGAGGAGATTAGAATATATCTTGTGAAGCTACAGTGGGATATGAGGTTGGAATTCCCAAACCTTTACAAAAAACTCAAAAGAAACTTTACTGACACAGAAGATATTAAAAAGAGAATTAATCCACCAAAAAAGGGGCACTACCCTGTTTATCCATGGGTAAAAGATCTAAAAACGAATTGTTTTTGTCTTCAATGTAAGAAAAATATGTGCTTGAAGCATATGAATATATTCTGCTCTGAATGTTTGGAAAACGATTAAAATATTATTTTTTTACTATCCTTAACATTAAATACAAATATGTTTATTACTGGTATATACATTTTACTTGGGTTTATGAAAAAAATATAAAACTATGTATTTTAAAATGGAAATTTTGTAGGTTAAGTTTAAATTAATGTTAGTGTTATTTGTATGCAATAAATTTAATAATTTTATTTGTATAATACAAAAAAAATCGGTGAAATTGTCGAATCGGCCGCTTCTCCGCCAAATTTAGAAAAATCACGTATTTGGCACGTTTTTGTCAAAAACGACTTCTCCTTCACTGGAGAACAAATTCAGAAGGGTTACCAGATTTAGCACATTTATCGATGTGGCGAGAAAACACTTGGCGTTAGAAGCGGCCGATTCGACAAATCAACCAAAAAATCTTGCACTTAATAAATATGTATCACAATTGACTTAAAATGTTTTTCATACTTAAATACACATGTTAAAAGTTTTGGGTGTTCTCTACACCCCGCGAGCAACGATGATAGCAAAAACAAGCGTGAGTGACCTTGGGTTAAAGAAAATACATAGAATAATTACAGTAAGACCCCGCTTAACGCTGTTTCGGTTTAGCGCTCTTTTATTTCAACCCAGGGATTTCCTGAAATTGCTCGCAGCACTACAGGGATTAACCGAAATTGTTGGTTCCAAAACATGTACATAACGCATTCAAAACAGTGTAGTTATGTTTCTTGTTTGGT
>BMAV01017674.1:0-31494 GCA_019973955.1 Trichonephila inaurata madagascariensis | reverse complement strand
TTAGTAACAATTTATTTTTCTTCTTAATTTTAGCCTTTTTTCTTAAAATGTACTAAATAAATCTAAAAAAACCACAAAAAAATCTTCTTTCCATTTTTTAAAGAAAAAGTTTTCGCAAGTAGTAGGAAACCTTAATGTGGTACATTTCAAAATGCAGTTGTAATTTGTGATATTTGTTAAAATAGATTATATTATTAATATTCCTAATATGTTTTGACTTTTTTATTAATACTTTTCAGAAAATGAATTAAGTATTTTTTAAATTACTTGAAATGATTGATGTAATGTTGAATTTCTATCCACCAGAACTTCATTGGGAGCAACTGGGGAAGAACTTTGTGAATTTTAGATTTATAAAATAACGCAAGAAGGAATCTGTAAGTCGATAACTAACTCTTCAAGTTTTGAAACCATTTCATTCTAAGGTTTAAAAGACTTTTTAAACTTAATGCATAACAATATTTTTATTTAAATACTCTCTATAACATGGTCAAATTGGTTATTCCCAATCAACAAGTTCCTCTGCAAACTTAGGAAAAATCAAATCTTTAACCCAAACCTTTCAGAGAGAAGAGAATTTGATTTTGATTATACGAAGTTTTGTCATGAGGAACTTACCTTAGATCGGTTTTCTACTGAAACCACAATGTATTTATTAGGAAGTACATCTGTATATAAAGGAGAAAAGTGACTCATTCACTCATCACGATATCTCTTGAACTATTATCTAGACTTGAAATTTGGTAAGTATGTTCCTTTTATGGAGTAGAGATCTGCTAAACGATTTTGCGAAAATCGAACCCCAAGGGACATTGCAGATGCTTAAGAGGCGTGATAAATACTTCCATTTTAAAACTATTAGACATACAGACTTAAAATTTGGTAGGCAGATTCCTTTCATAGAGTAAACATTCTCTACAAATTGGGCTTTGCGGTAATCGTCTCCCAAGGAGAGTTGCGGGACTTTAGGGGCGTTGTAAATAAATATTTTCGTTTTTGAACTATTAGACAAGCAGACTTGAAATTTGGTAGGCGCATTTCTTCCAAGGAGTAAAGATCCAAAATGGGTTTGGCAAAAATCGACCCCCAGGGGGAATGCAAGGGCTTAAGGAGTGTTATAGATAAATGTATTCCCGTTTTAGAAGTATTAGATATACAGACTTGAAATTTGGTAGGCATGTTCTTTTCATGGAGTAGAGATCCTCTAAGAACGGATTTTTTTATGGAAATCGACTTCTATGGGGAGAGCGAAGTACTACTGGGGCGTATTGATTAAAAAAATCTGTTTTCGAACAATTATCTTTTGTGTGTTGCATTCAAATCTGCTGCGAAATGATTTCTCGGGAATCAATTCTCGAACGGGTTCTCGAGGCTTATTGAAGACAAAAGTTCCCTTTTTGTACTTTTTAAGATAGACTTGAAAGTTGGCAAGAATGTTTATTTTGTTGAATAAAGATCCTCTAAAAATGGCTTTTGGTGAAATCTACTTTGTGGGAGGGGATTACGGGAGTGAAAATGATCTACCTAAATTTTAGAAATTATTAGAAATTGTTATTTTTTAAAATCTTCCTTTTTAAATCAAGGGGGGGGTTATAAATTCTTTTTTAAACAACGCAATGTAAAGAAGAAAAATAAGTTTTTATATATATATATATATATATAAAAAATTAAAAACCCGGGGTGAAAATCAAATACATTTTTAAAGGGTATTTTTAAAAATTTATAATATATATATCTGGAGAGTTTTTTTAAAAAATAAAAATCAAATTCCATGAAACAAAATGAAAGAAATTAAAGGGTTTTTAAAAAAGATTTTTAAGTTTATTGGTTTTTTGTTTTTCATGGTAGTAATATTTCACTTAAAAGCTTTTTAAATTTATTTTCATACACTGAAGTTACAAAATATTTGTAAAAAATTAGAGCTATTTTAGCATATCCATCAAATTTGATAAGAGTTCAATTTTGGTTAAAAAAATTGAATAGAATATTTTATATCGCTTTTAGATATATTTTCCCATAAAGCTATTTTTCTATTGAGGTTTATATTGGTAAAGATCTTAGCGCTAGAAATTTAAAAGATCATGAATTGCTCGTATGTGTTATGAACAAATTCTCGTCATTACCGGAAGCTCCAAGAAAGGCAATATTATCATTAATAATAAATGTAAAATTATATAGTAGATTTCCAGAACCAGATTGAATGTTGATATCATAAAGATATGGGAGTTCTGTCAGATCATAAGTAATGAGTCACAGTTGCAATTTTGTAAAGTTAAATTTTTTCTTTTTTCTATTATAGTTTTAAAGGTGATTTATTACTTTTAATAGTTTCTATTTACTACATTCATATAGTTTAAGTGTTTTTTGCAAGATAAGAATAAAAGTTCAAAGGAATTATTTACAGACAAATATTTAAAAGAGTTTGCAAGGGGTTTTTGTATTGGAACTATAAAATTTTGAATAAATGGAGTACATATTAAATATTCATAGAATTTCAATAAAGTCTGTGAAACAGTAACAGATTTCAAATTATTTAATGAATGCTTGGCACTCAAATACATAAAAATTGCAATGTTTATCTACTATATTGAATCTCAAACTATTAAATATAAATGCATGTTTGAACTGTTTATAAAGAAGAATAAAAATGCTTTAACATGTGGAGTTCAACTATAATATATTAATGACACTCATAAATGTACTAAGAAAGTGATTTCAATACATATTATATTTTTCCCGAAATAAAAACATTTGATTATTTTTTAATGATAATATAAACATTTGCACAATTTTGAAGTAAAGCTCAAACTTTTTTCATTTATTTGGTTCCAATGACTATAAAAGAAAATGAAATCCAGTGTTGACCTAATAATCATTCAAAATTAAAATATATTTTGTGAACCTTGAATGAAAGGGATTTAGTTTTAATTCGGAGATCGAATGAAATAAAAAAAAATGGCCATTCCTTTTTAGGGTTGTAAATAAAGTCATTTCTGAATTTGAAAAATATACACTAGTGTTCAAAACTATGAGAATTTACATTGTTCATTGATTTCCTTTAGAGCTAATGGATAGGCTTTAAGGAAAGGTATGCATACAAGTTTATATAATACAAAAAATATATTGATGCTAGGCCAAATTGAATTATAATTTTAATCAAAATAAACCCAAGTTCTAAGATATTCTAATCTCATCATGGCCAAAGTTAATAAACGAAATTCAATTAAATTAAGTACTAAAGGGGATTATAGAAAACCATTTCCTTAATTTGCAATTAATTTTATTGTTACACATTTAAAAGTTACATTTGCAAAAGAATAAATGAGAAAAAATTTAGCTTTGAGATGGGAGCACCAATGGTGGCAGTCGGAAATCTACAAATGGGGGGACAATCAACCGATTCTGCATTTTCGATTGGGTGACTTTTGGGATCAGAGAATGCTGAAAATTGGTTGCGTCCCATTATATTGTGAACCCAATCACAAAATTCCCCGGCAGGGCTTATTACTGTCCCCCGTAAGTCCTAATTGGGAAAAAATCCCAATCGAGGAAGGCCATTCCCGCGCGCGTTGTTCCGGGAACGCATTTTTTGACGCCCCCCACCGAAGGAATCTTTTCCCATCAGGTCAAAGGGGGCTGTATAGAAATACCAAAAAAAACACCCCCAGCCTCCCATCAATATGTAAAGTTTTGGGAAAAAGCATGATCTTTGAATGGCTGATCAGTGCAAAAGTTTTAAAAAAGGTTAGAAAAGTGAAAAAAAAATTTGGGGTTTTAATATGGCACAATGCCCTTTTTTTATAGTTATTTTTTTAACATTGGTTCTCCCGGGGAAAGAAAAAAGTTTATGTTTCCCCTTTACGCAGCAACCCTTTCCCCCCTTTTTCAGTTCCTGGATGTTTCTCGGGAGGGATGTGGGGTGGATGCGTTTCAATTACCTTTACAATAACATCCGAAATGTACTGTATAGGATTATGGAATGTTGACTGGGAAATCCAGCTGTCATTTATTTTAATTTTCCTGAAACTCGTCGCCCAGATGAGCTCTATCCATAACAATCCATTTTCAACCTCACAAATTAAAGTAGAGTCAAAGAGACACCTAAAGAAGCGAACCTGGACCTCAATTTCATTCTCAAAGCTAAAAGTAGTCACAAGAACTCTGTCAAAGATATTGAAGTCTATGTATCCGTCCAACATGATGTTTACCAAGACCATCATGTCTCCTCTAATATACTCGTTTCCTTCTTGGATGTTGAGGACGTGTAACAAGTCCCTATATAAAAGCCCCCTTTTAAAAGATTTCCAAATCGTATTTGTGAACCGGGAAACGGGAAAAAAAAGATTTTCCCCGCTGTCCCTTTTTCTAAAAAAATCGATTTTCCCCATATGCAATGCTAGACGGGCTTTTTTGTGCACAGAAGTGATCGGAACGCAAACAGTAGGTATTCTGGCAAGCGTATTGCTCTTATACAGCCTTCTGGAGACAGTAACCACTGAAATAAAGATTCACGAGATAACTGAGAATTTGTTGCACTCCTTTATACTTCCCTGTAAAGGTCAAGTATTGATCTTTTTGGATGGCTTTGTTTGGGTTTTCTATCAACATATCTAGTCTTATTAAATCGTCTCCATCAACTGTATACAATGTTAGGTGTTACATTAAGGTCTCAAGTATTTTGCATAGGAGACTTCCCTACTTCAAGTTTCCTGATAGTTCACCGTCTCCTTTTTATCGTCCAAAAGAAAGTAGTTAGTATTGTTTTTAAATTGTTTTGTGTTTGCTTGTTTTTAAAATTTTTTGAATGCTTCAGAAAAACATTATAAAAGTCCCGGGGGAGGAAAAAGCGGAAATATTCAAGTTAAAAAAATTTTCCCAAAAATGCAAGGCCCAAATTTTTATACTTACGTAGTGGAAAAAAACGCTTTTTTGATTGAAGTATTTATATACTGGTGCTTACAAGTATATATTTTTATTATTTTTGAAAATCACAATAATTGTCTGAAACCAAATATATACCATCTTTACATACTGAATACCTTCTATGCATAGTGAATATCATATATATTGTACATATATTATCTGAATATGTGTTCAACATATACCATCCATACATTTTGTATACCATATATATCAGGAGTACTCAACCTTTTTTTATGTCGGGCCACATACATATGTTAGCTTTTTCACGCGGGCCAGAGATAATTAATGGTGGGGGGGGGAGAAATGCATTAAGACCAAGAAAATAAAAAATTTTAAAATGTGAAAATTTGATCAAAATTTTAAAAATTTCCTATTTTTTTTTTTTAATTATTTTTGTTATATTCTTTTTTTTAGTCACCAAATTTTTTCAAAATTTGGGAAATTTAAGAATCATTCCTTCAAAACTTCTTAGAGGTTTTTTGATTGCCGATAGTAAAAAAAAATTTCATCGGGAGCCTTTGACAATTTTGGACATACCATCGATAAAAGACTATTTTGCTGTTGTAAAGATTATTAAGAAAGTATTTATCACCCTTGAAAGAGATTTCGGGGAAAAACGTCATTGAACGTTTCCCTGTTTATTGGTTTTTTAAATACAGCATTTTCATGACAAATCAAACAATTTTGGGGGTCCCTCTGTTGTTTTTTTCCCGAATAGTCAACTTCCCAATGTTTAAAGTTTTTTTCCCCCAAAATTTTTTTTGCTTGATTAGAAAGATAGTTAAAAAAAAGATCCCCCACACACACACACACACATAAAATGGTTGCTACTTACTTTTTCTATTATCCCTAATCAGGAAAAATATCAATTTTCCCAAAGACACGACAGCAAAAAATCAAAATTGAAAATTTGATTTCAAAAAGAATTTCCCCCTAAATTTTATAAATTGAAATTTCAGAGCAGAGCCCTGACCGCGCTTAAAAGGCCCAAGCCCGGTTGGTATTTCTGATATATTGTACATATTTGTCTGAATATTTGCTCAAAAAAACAAAATTAAAAATTAAAATTTATAATTATTTTTTAAAAAATTTTAATGGTAAAAGTCATGATGTCAGTTCGGCAAATTTTACGTTTCATTTTAAATTTGATTTATTTGCAAATAATTTTTTTTTTATTTCAAAATTTTTTGGGGTATGGTGTTTTTATATATATGTACGTAATTTTTTTGCCCATGTAAATATTATTTTTCAAACTATATGTTGACATGGAACCATCACAATTTTTCCTACTCGAACGGGATCTTTAAAATAGTATAGAAAGAAAGAGTAAAAAAAAACTAGGGTTTAGATGTACCTAAATAGCAACTTCATTCCTAAATTATGAAAGTAACTTAAAGAGTTTTCCTTGGAAAATAATACAGTTTTGGTAAGTGGTGAATTTAACTATAAAATTATCTAATGTTATTTGATTACAAATCATATCAATGTTATTGATATTTTGTATACTAACAAAACCAACTAAATACATAGGTTTAAGCAAAAAAGGTGAAAATAATAAATAATAATGCAAAGGTAACTATCAAAAATTGAGAAAAGTTTTATTGGAATATTTTTGATGTAACGGGCATAATTTCTCACTGAAAATTAAAATATTTACTTTTCTTCTCATAAAAATATGAGCCATTTAGAGCTTTTTAAATGCCTAATCAGCTGGAAAAATGGTTCTAAAAAGCCCTTCGTGTATTTAGAATATAGTTTGACCCCAATTTAGCGAATTCATCGGGGCCAAATATTTTGCTCGTTAATTCGGGGTTATTCGTTTTATCGAGATCCAAACAAAATACAATATTTTAACATTTACCTTTGTTGTTGTTACTAATGCGACCTGATCGACAAAGGCCAGATTAATGCCCACGAAATTTATTCTGGCAGAGGGCTAAGTGACGCCTGTCGTTATCCGTAGCTTTGAGCATCACACATACAGGTGACAGAATGATTTAGCTCGGTTTCACCCCAATTTTGAGGGAGAACAACCTGGGGGTGGTCAGGGCCTCCCACCTCTCTTCCCCTCCCACCAACCTCAAGAGAGAACTTGCGGCTCGACGGCTATTTAAAGTACCCCTATGCTGCGAAGGCACTATACATTTATAAATATCCATGTCTTCTCCAGGATTCGAACCTAGGACCAACGGCACAGCAGTCAGCATCGCTAACCACTAAACTGGATGGGCGACTAGAAATTCTACAAGCAACTACACAAAAAATATCCATAGTTAGAAACTACACACTTTTTATTCAACAGCTGAAAATAATATTAGTGAATTATTACGTACTAGTTAATAGGAAATTTTAAAATACTGATAAGTGAAAATCTTTTTGATTCTTGACTCAAAAGAGTTCTTTATTGACTCTATGCAGAGAAGAAAATACAGCTTCCTTTGCATCCTGCTGCGTAAGGTACGTTGTCACAGGTTCAAAACAATGTAAAGCATTAGAAAATATAACAGTTTTGATAGGAATTTCAATTTCTGCATCAGAATCGCTAATCCATTGACTCCGATAAATCAAGAATTTTCTCAATTTCAGATGCACTGATATTCAGTCCGTCATCAAATGTATCATAATCATTGCAATCTCAAAGTATAGTGCAATTAAAGCAATCTTAAAGTCCCCTTATTTGTGGAATGGAATGAGATAAGAAAGGAATTTCCTGTCCTATTCTAAATTCTCACGATAGTTTACACTCTTGACTCACCTACACTTATGCATATTAATAAATTAAAAACATTAATATGCTATTTAAAGTTACTTATTTATCTCATGGTATTACCTAAAATATTTACAACCTGACTAAAATCTAAATGACTTGCGTTTTACTTCACACTGAAGCATGAAATCAAAAGTTTAAAGTGCAGCTAATTTTTACATATTTTTTCTCCATTTTACCTACTAGATATCAAAATTTGTTGTTACATAATCTGTCCTGGGACAATTCTGTAATAAAATTGTAACTCAAAGACATGAGCTTCATAATGTAGATTAAAAGCATGTCAGATTTTCTGAGATCTTTTGGTGAAATACTGAAAGAAATGTATGATTTAATATTCCATACCTAAAAAAAAACTTAAATATCTCTCTCCTTATATAAAAGCCTTCTTTATTTCTTCATGAAATTTACAAGATGAATTAACACTTAATATTCTTATAAAATTATTTATTTCAAATAAGATTTAAACATAACACTAAACGTTGATAAGATTATTACTTCAAATTTAATAATGAAAAAAATATATATATTTGTAAAACAGGGATGTCACAATACAAAATGATATAGAAATGTATTTAATGCTTGAAAATGCAAACTGTTTCCATAGCTAAAAATTTGCCAATAGCTAAAATGTCGTTTCAACTAATTGTACTATAGATTGAAATAATACATGCAGTTAAGGACTACGTTCGGAACAATGATTTTGCAAAAGCGTATAAATGGATAATATTTATGATATTAGTGTCACTTAGATTAGAAAATGTACATAAAATTGTTTTAAGAAAATTATTACAATAAAAAATTATTTAAGTACCATATTTTGACAAAAATGAACATATAGAATGACCCATTTTCAAAATATTCTCCTTTTGTGAAAAATGCTTCTATATTATAATAATATTTTGCCTGTATATAGCTCAGATCTTTTTACAGAGGCTCAACTAGAATTTTTGAAATATATAACTTAGAAGTGAGTTTATCCATGTTTTACGACAACAGAGGGGAGAAATGTTAAAAAAAAACGCCGATAATTATTTCAATGGGTTGTAACTCTGAAAATAATGTAAATTTTTCAAAAATCATAATTGAGCCTCTGTATAGAGATCTGAGCTATATACAGGAATAATAATATTATAATAGAAGAATTTTTCACAAAAGGAGAACATTTTGAAAAAAGGTTATGCTAAGTTAATTTTTGCCGAAATATTGTACTTATATAAATAATTTTTTTGTCAAAATGTCCTTAAAACAATTTTATACATGTATTCTAATCTAAGTGACAGTAAATATCATGAAAATTATCCATTTATGCGCTTTTTTAAAATCACGGTTCCGAACGTAGTCGGATACCTTAATACAAGTTTGTTTTTGTGAATCTGAACCAGCAAATACTTGATATAGGTTACTGTTTGAGAACAGGTTACTTCTTTTCATTTGAACAAACATAAATAAAGTTAGTAGGAGACTCCTATATTTTATATATATATTCCAAGCACAATTCCACTTCCCGTTATCAAAACGTGCGTGCGTTTCTAAGTTATCCTTAACAAGTTTGTTTCCGGAATTTGTAGTTTTGACTCATTGGAGGTGGGTCCATTGGTAGCAAATGTTTGTTTTTGAAATGTATATTATTTTCATTGAGGTGGGTCTCTTACTAGTCCATTTTTGTAATTCAAGACGGCGTGACTACCATGCTGTCTGGAACTATAAGCTCCGGAAGTGTAGATAAATGTATTTTATAGTACAGTGTTTATACAAATGGGCAGTTTTTATCATATTATGCATACTGGCGTTCCTCGTATAACACGATTACTGTTATAAAACACGATACAAAATTTGTGATTATTATAATTAGGGATTGCAATACCGATATACCGAATATCGGTATTTTGAGCCATTTGTACAATTTTGTAATACCAGTATTCACAAGTTTAAATACCGTTTTTTCGGTATTTACAAGAGATTTTTAAAATTTTCTCCACTGTATGTTCAGAGATCCCTAACATAGCAAAATAGTATACATTTTTGTTTTATGCCTCCCAAATGGGCGTAATTAATTAGACTGTGAATACAAATTTGCATCGTACAATTAAGGGAAGTGATAAAATATGTGAATCATACAAGGAGGCTGGTCAAAACTATCCTATTACTGCTCTGAGCAATACTGCACACGCGCAGGATTCGTCTTCTGATATTCGTATCTGTGAAAACAAGGTTATAGTTGTGAAAAAAGTGCATAATATTTCGATTTTTTTTTTAATTGGTGAGTTTGTTATTCACATTTTATTTGCATTCCATACTTTAAGATTCAAAATATTTTTCAGATTCATTATATATATACTCATAAATAATAACCCATAATAATGAAGAAGAAGACAATATTGTATATAAGGTTTAAAATCACACTTCAAAAATTTGTAATTGTAACACAGACTGAATAGTGATATTTACACTTTTTTGTGATTTAAATGAATAAGATGTTTTTTTTTTGTGATTCTTTATGTATTGTTATAATTTATAAGTTAAAAATTATTTTTTGTGATATTTATTCTCTCTAACAAAACTGGAAAATAAAACAAAGAAACACCTGTGTGTTCTTTCTTTTTGTAAAATTTCTACTACCGATATTAAAATCGTTATCCCGGTATTAAGATCTAAAAAATACCGAATATCCCCCGGTATTGAACTTTTGATCCGATATTGCAATCCCTAATTATAACATGGATTCGACATGACACAGCACAAAACTTGAATTTAATACTGCATGGTTTTAAAATAACACAATTTTAAAACATTAAATATCATTTTCATTCAATGGGGAGAATTCCCAACTGGATTTTTTTTCAATTGCATTCAATAAGGAGAATCCCCAGCTTCATTACTTCAGTAGTACGTAGCAGAAAATTTTAAAGAGAATTGAAAAGGTCTTTAGCTCCTTATAGAGAAATTCTGAAAGAATTGCAAGATCGAAACAGACAGGTAATTGCAACTACGTCAGATAACTTTTATAATGGATAAATAAATAGTGAATAGAAGCTTCAACCAACTTTGAGCTGTTATTTTCCTTTTCTGTGCATAAAGGAAAATAGTTTTGCTGCCATTTTTCAAATATTCTTGGAATTTTATATATTTTAAAATTTAGTAAAAAATTTTTTGTTACAGTTAAAGGTTTGTTACATTATTACACATAATTCTCATCTGTATAATTGTATACCACACACACAGCTTTATAAAATATTTGCTTATATACATCTATATATCACTATGTCTTACACCGATACTTTTTTTTCCAATAAGAAATCTTTTTATAATTATTTCAACTATATATTTAAGTGCAAATGATTCATCCTTCAATTAAAAATTAAAATTCTGCAAGTAATTGTATTATATGGTGATAATTTTTTGTATCTGTGAGTCGAATGTAATTCTTTAGCTTCTATACATTTAGCGTTTTTACAACTGATTTTCAAGACAACTAAAAACTTCTATTGTAGTTTTCAATATTTGAATTCGTATACATAGAAAGGAAGAAAAATTTAACTCGCACTTCACTATAACACTACGTTAATCCTAAAAAGTTTATCAGTTTAGTAATTTTATTGTAAACAATTGTGTTCTAAATTTTTACATTTGATATTAATTTGACTTATGTTTAATTTTTTAATTACCACTTTCTTGACATTTTTGTTTTGATAATGCAAGGAGATCTTATCTATTTGCTTTGCTTGTTTGTTGAAAGAAATGCTATTAAAAAAAAGTGCTTCTTTGCAGAAACTTAATCATGACTTTATTTTAGTATTCTCCCAGTGTGATGAATATTAAATTCTGCAAGCAAAAGATTTTCCCTGATTATACAAAAATAACCAAATTTTTCGTATTGAATTTAGAATATTTTTACAAATGAATGGGAGTCAGTGACGGATTTAGGCTTAGGATCGCTAGTCCCGGGCCTAAAGCGGCAAATTTTTAGAAGTGCCAAATTTTTCGAGGCAGCAAAAATTTGAAATCGACTTTGTTTTTTATCATTTACATTCAGTGTTTCTTGGAACAATTACAAGATAGCGATACAGATATAAGTTCTTCATCAAAAATAAATGAATGCTTTCATTCACGTGATCTCATCAATAGTTATAAAAATATAGATGTCGTTTTACGTATTTATCTAAGTATTCCTGCAACAAATTGTTCAGGAGAAAGATCGTTTTCCGCCCTGAAAAGAGTGAAAAATTATTTACGTGCAGGTATGAAGCAAGATAGGCTCAATGCACTTGCATTATTAAGCAGGGAAGTACAATTAGTTCAAGAAGTTAAGTATGAGGATGTCATTAATACTTTTGCACGCATGAAAGCAAGAAACAAATGTATTATACAACCTCTGACAACAAAGTTCGGTGAATGAAGTCCGAACGACTAATCTGGCAACACTAGTGAAAAAATACGCTGCACATGCGTTGCAGCAGGTGTTAACTATCTGCCCCCACCGTTGTCCAGTTGAGACTCATTTGTGCTCCATGTAAAACTTGTTTTACAAAGTGCTTGTTTAGTACGTTGGTTCTTAACTGAGAACAGGGAAATGAACGAACAAAAGATCAATTTAAAGTTTTGTTTTAAGCTTGGCAAGACACCAAATCAAACTTGTGGGATGCTGGTGCGTGTTTATGAAGATCAAGTACAGTTCATGAAGTGTGTGTACTAGTGTAAAAGCAGGGAAAGTGTTTCTGACAACCCCTGTAGCGAAAGACTAGTAACCTCCGTCAGTGACGAAAACTTTGAGAAAGTGAGGAAATTAATCACTAAAGAACATCATTTAACTGTGCGCATAATAGCCCATGAACTGCAGATTAACCGTGAATCCGTGCGACAAATCGTTACCCAGAATTTAGGAATGAGAAAAACGTGTTATCGATGTTGACTATATTCTTAACATCCAACGAAACGTGACGAGACTTTTGAACTCCATCCCAAAAAAAGACTTCTTGCAAAGTTTCCAGGACATGTATAGCAAATCTCAGTGGTGTATAGTTATGGTAGGTGACTATTTTGAAGGACAGTAAAGTAACTTTCGTTAATATTTCATCTAAGTTAATGTTACAGGACTATTCACCGAACTTTATTGTCAGAGGTTGAATGATTAATTAGATAGATATAATTTATTTCTTAATTAAAAGCAATTCATTATAAATTGTATATTTAGTTATAATACCAACAAAAATGCATATATACTTTATTCATACTTAAATTTAATTCGAATCCATTATTATTTTTCGTATTATATTATATATAAGGGCGTCAAATTAACTTGGACCTAGGGTGCCATCGAACGTAAGTACGTCACTGGGGGAAGTGGCATATAACGCACAATGAAATTGTCATTTCGCCATGGATTCCAATGTATAAACTTTGTACCATTTTTATATATAAATTAAATCAGGGATAAAAGGAAAACATAAATAGTAAGTTATGAAATGCGATACTGTAAGTAAACGTAAAAAGTAACACGTAATTTAATACTCATAAATATATATTAGTAAAAAGTGAAGCAATAAAAACTGCAATACCATTTTAAATTAGGAATTTTATAAGTGTATATTATTCATTATGAAGATCTGTATATATTATAGAAAATAACAATGGATTATGATCAATTATGTAATCAACCACCATTTTATAAACTTTTCAAAGTTTCCCAATGCTCCTTTGAATATTACGTATACAAGACTATAAACTTCACTTTAATTAGATAATTAATCTGATAATTTTATTGTATAAGCAACATGATTACTTTTTAAGAAATTCCAAATTTTATTTTTACTTTTACAGTCATCTTTTGAAGTATTTAACTATTTATAAAATTTTTAATTTACTTAACTATAAACTTATCTGTTTCTTCTTAAGAGGCAAGCAAGAATTAATAAAACAAACAGCTACAATTGTAAATGTTTCTTTAAAATAATATTTTATTTTATTTTTTAATTTAAATGTTATGTAGTGTATATATTTTTACTTTATAATTTTGGAATATACAATTTTATTGTTAAGAAAGTCAACCAGAACAGGATTTGGGAAAGAGTTAAAAAAATTTTTAATTAGAATGAATGAAGAAATAATATGTATATAATGTAGCTTATCCATTAATTATAAAATTTTTGAATGATTATAGTATTCAACTGCAACTATTGTCAACATAATAGTTCATATGTTTAGATGCTACTTTCTTTTTCTGCTTATGAATAACATAATTTTGCTGATATTTAATTTTTCATACTCTTGAATTACTTAATATTTTAAAGTTTAGTGAAAAAATTTGGATAGTTTAATGGAATAACTGTACATCAATTTAGTGAAATATATATTTGTACTATACAGTAAAACCTGTTTTTGTTTGGTAGATAGAGACCACATAAAAAAAACGCACACAAAAAAAAAATATTCGAAAATGTTGCATAAATTCTATAAATAGAGCTTCATCGAAATAGCTATAAAATTTGTTATGCGGTGGAAAGGGACAGTATAAAAAAAGTCAGCACTTAGAAAACACGCCAATTATTTACGAAATTTACGAGAAAGTACTTCCATAACAAAATAAATAGTTAAATTTTACACATGGAAACATTTTTAAAACATTTAATTTATCATTGTATACATGGAGAAGTTTTCAGAATGCAAATGTATAAATCACTGCTACCCATCGTAATCCAAAGCGCCTTCCTGTGATGAATAAGTTCAAACCCACTTTCGTCACTTGAAGATACAATTTCAACTGATTTATTTTTTGGCACCATAAAATCAGTCATAAGTTTCTGCGATGAAGGTCGGTTGGTCAGTTGCTTGTATATGTCACCATAACCAGATATGCTTGGTCGAATAATCTTTTTGAAACTTCATACTCCTTTCGGAATTGGTATCTATTTTAAGAAAACGCTTTTCCAATTTGTTGGAAAGCTGCACCCCTGCATATATTTTATCAGCTCTCAAAAAATCTGATTCTTCTTGCCTGTCTTTATAATCTATCTAATTATTGATAATGTCACTGTCATTGAAAGTTTCGTCTTCAATCTATCGCGGGCTTTTGGAGCGTTGAAAGAAAGCAACTGAACTTGCATTGTCAGAAGACTGTTTATAACAAATGAAGAAAGCGTCTTGAAGTGTATATATGAACATTGCAGTGGCGTAACGTACCCCTCAACCCCCGCCTCTAGGGAGGGCATTACTCTAGGGGGCTCAAAGCCTGCCTAACGCCAAGTACGTATTTACCCAATTAATAAAATATTAAAGGCAAAACCTGACTTTGCAGGAGGCCCTAACATTCTCCGTTCACCACTTTTACATTGATAGAAAACATTACAGTGTCGCCAAAGCCGTTGAAATTCATATACCGCATTAAAAAAGATCGCACAGAAAAAATCGCACAAAAATAAAATCACGCAAAACAAATCACACAAAAATAAAACTGTACAAAACAAATCGCGCAAAAATATAAATAAAAGTTCTGTATAATAGTAGAAGTGTTTTAACCTTCAGATTTATCAATCACTGTTTCATTACAAAGTTTACAGTTCTTTATGTGAATATAATCATTGTTTTTTTAAGCAATTTCATATAATAGCTAAGATAATGTGCTCTAGTTTTTGTAAGAACTAAAATATCTCTTATCCTGACGGTCATTTCAAAAAGGAATAGCAAAGTTATACATCAAAATTGAAAAATTGAGTATTTGTTCATTTACTATTTGTACAGAACAGGCCCCGTTTATGTAATTTTTTGTCAAATTTTACCCATTTTCCCCCATTTTAGTAGTAATAATTTATTTTTCTCTTTAATTTTAGTCTTTTTTTTTCTTAAGATATACTAAATAAATCTAAAAACCACAAAAAAAAAATCTCCATATCTCCCTTTTTTAAAAAAGTTGTAGAACGTAGTCGGATGCCCTAAAAACAATTGGGTGAAAAGTGATTAAACATGATTATATATGTATTAAATAGGAGTGTGATCAAAGAATATTTGAATTAATGTACAATTTTGTGTATAAAAGTTTTATGTTTATCAATTATTAATGAATGATTTTTTTTCAGGAAAATGGATATACACCTTTGATGTATGCCATAAGAGACAATAAAGTTTTCATGGCCGATCGATTTCTAGACATGGGAGCCAACGTAAATGCTGTAGCTAAGGTATTGTATTAGTAACTATTTAGTAAACACTTCTTTAATGCACTTATTTTAAACAGTTATTTCTTAGATTTAAATGATACCTTTATCACTAAGAAAATATTGTATTCAAGAGGTGAAAAGTTATTTTAGTAATAACAGTCAAGATAATTTTTTACTGCTATTATTTTTCTCGTTTGAAGTAATTAATAGCGTAATATGACAAAAATTATAAAATCACAAAATTGTTTTTTATGAGTGTTTAATTTGTTTGTCGTATTAGTGTTCTTTCATCATAATCAAGTATTTCACAAAATCTTGATGAAAATATTTATTTTTCTCTTAAATAAAAGATTAAAAGGGGATTTCTTTTTCGTTTCGAACAACGATAAATTTTTATTTCCAGTAGAAAGATGCTTTAGTTTTTAAATTATTATAGAAACTCTTTGACCTCACAAATGCATATTAGCAACATTTAATTGGTTTTTCCCTAGAATTGACATAATTTCAATAATATAATCGCTTCAGCTAAAGGGAATAACTCTTTTGGTTTCATTATTGGAAATGCCATTACTACTTTCCAGTAATTTTCTTGTAATTTCTTGTTAGAAAGACGAGGATTTTATTCGGACTTTTTTCTCATATGTTTTCTTTTGATTTAAATCTTTTTTGATTAAAAATATTCATAAATATTTAATGCACTTTTTACCAATTTTAATTTTTATGAATGCCTAACGTTTAAAGTTTTATATTTTTACTATGGAAAACTGCAAATTTCTCGGGTAGGCATAATCCTATTTTAAATTAGCTTCAAAAGAAATGGAATACATAAAATTTCCCCTTTTTTTTACTTTTTTCATACTAACAAAGCCAAAATTTCCCTTCCGATAATGACATACGTTAAATTATTTCTCTAGTTTGATACTTTCATAAAGATAAGGGCTTAACTTTTTTGGAAATCCATATAGTTTTTGCGAATGCAGAATGCTTTAAAAATTGATCAAAATGCTAAAATGCTTCTTTCCTTTGATATACTTTAACGTATTCTTTGGAACACAATGGTTAATAACAAAAGATATTCAAAAATTGTGGCCCTCATACTTGGAAATTGTTACATACATTTACATAAAATCTGAATGGAGAGTAACATTTAGTCTCCTGAATACCCTGAGGAATTAAATTTATAATCTCTAAGGAGCAAATCTTTCAGCCGATGTTTTCAATCATTCCATTTTAAAAGTGATTTTGATGTTTTGTTGTCTTTTTAACATAACAAGATATTTTTTGTTGTGAAAATACTTACGTATGAATATACAAAATATTTATATTTATCATAATTAGGATGTATTTTTTTGATATTTAAAATAAATATGCACTGTTCTGTAGTTCGACTAAGTAAAATCTTAAAACTATAAAATTATAGTTATCTTTGTACCTACATTTTCTTTCCTTTTATGAAATTCAAAATTCAGGGTCATATAGAAGCACATGATAATATTTCCAACACAAGATAAATATTTTGATATTATCAGGGTTATTTTCAGTTTCAATGGCGTTTTCCATTGGTATACTTCGTTTACAATTCTAGTTAGTATTTTAATTAAATTTTTGTCAAAAATTTAATTGCCTTAGTTAAATATGGTCATGAATTTGAGCTTTATAAGAACAGTTGAATCAGCTTAGATTTTGCTTTAATGTTACTACCATATTTATTCGAATTTAGCCACCATTGATTCTAAGCCGCACCCTAAATTTTCAACACGTTTTTAGGGAAAAATAAAACATGCTAAAATGGTTTATCTATATCCGATATTTACGAAGTTAAAAAATATATATTAAAATAAAAACTAATAAGAAGTGAGAATAATTAATTTATTAAAAACTTTTAGTACATGCATGAGAGAGAGAGAACCTGTAATTGCTCTAACCGTAAGTATCATGTTCTATTTCCCTCATCCAACGATTTTTTGCTATCTTCGATTCTAAGCGGCAGCTGATTTTTAGTAGCCTTAACATTGGGAAAAAGAGCTGCTTAGATTCGAACAAATACGGTGTCCTTTTTCAAAGGCATTAAGTTTGCAAGTAATTTAGAAAATATGTTGGAGTAATTTTTACGTTTGGGTGAAAAGACATTATGACATCAGAACTCTAAGATGGCATTTTAATGCATTACATGAAATGTGTGCATACGTTTCTCATTCTATTAAATGGAATATTTGATGAGTGTGAAACTTTTTAAAAGAAAAAGAGGGTATATTCCATAATATTGCCGAAAAAATGAAGAAATAGCACTATTCTTTAGTCACGTATTATATTACTTTCGCAAAAAGTTCGAGCGTAAAATTATTCTTTTTCAGATAATAACTTCATTCACAGAAATCAAAATTAGCATTGTAACGCTCCCTACAATTTCGTTTCTTAGAGGCACGGAAAATAATACCCTCACCCATTTCATACCACAGTAATGATGCCACTCCTACCTTCCGATTTCGACTAAACCTTGAGCCTCACCACTGACCGAATTAAACAAAGATCGTCATAGTCCAGAAAGAGAAATAAAAAGAAAATAAATAAATAAAAAAGACAGAATTCGGTACAGTTTGGCCGGAAATTCTTCTTAACTCTATCACCCAGAAACCGAGCTTAACTGTATGGGGGTCACTCACGCATTTCCCTATGGAAATCGATCCAAAATGTGGGCTCTTGTCCAAAACATACCATCAAGTTTGAAGCTCACTTTCTTTCCATCCACTATTTCTCACCTGAAGATCTAATGGGGAAAATACTTTTTTCATCCAAGTCACGCGAGCGGCGACGTCACAAAATTCCAACACAGTATGTCTCAGAATTCGTGAAATCTTAATGCAACTTTTTGCACTGGCACTGCTGGGGTTTTTTAAGTGGAAAACCTAATTGAAAGGAGAGAGCTTTTGAGTGCTTTAGAATTAACTTGCAATTCATAGAAGTTAGTTTAATCGATTATTTCTTAAAGTTATTTATTGTTGAACTGAATTCTATGCTATACTTTTGGGAATTAATGGACTTGAACTAACACGAATCTGTACTGATTTTGTAAAGCTCTTAACCAATTCCTAAGAAACAAACATTGGTTTCTATACCTACCACTGTTGTAATAATATAATTTGAAAGGGTAAATTTTATGGATTTGTCATTTTATATCTGTATTTCTCTTGTAGCATTGTATTAGCCATACTGAAATTGAAAATATAATTAAAGTTGCAAGTTATTCGAGTGCTAAATTAATGCTATATGTATATTTCTCCTGCTTTGACTCTGCACCTATACCCTTTATATATAAAACGAATAAACATTATAAAAATGAATACAGTAATACCCTGAATATACGCGATAGGTGGGACTGAGTCATAACTGTCGAAGTCGGAGTGCGATTTCGCATATAAATACCCATAAATTATTTTAAGTTGGGCTGGAGACGAAAAAAAAAATAATAATTTAAAAGAAAAAAATGTTTAATAAAATCTTAGATAACACAAATACAAAATCGAAAATTGAAGTTATTTTTATGTAGAGGGCTTTATAAAATCTAGAAAAAAGTAGTCTGCCGGCTCAAACATTTTTCTTATTCCTTGTTTTGTTAAGAAAATTACTCATTTCGTTGAAGTCTATGTTTTCTAAAATTTAAAATTCCTTTTTAAATTAAACTAAGGTATTCTGTCAAATCCCAAACCTTCATTCGATCTTCTGATTGAATTTGGTCTAAAAACTCAAGTTCTTCAATTCTACTATTGCTCATGCATTTCTATGAGCCGACAATTGTCAGCTCCTGATTGAGGGATACACTCTGTAGATAAAAATAATAAAAATACAAAATAAATTATTATGGCTAAACATCGATTCCGCTCGATACGTCCGAACACGTACATTAGCTAAACAGGAGGTGGGGAAAGAGTAATCGAGTTGTGTATCGCTCAAACAAAAGACGAATCGACGAGATTTGAAAATCACGTAACTCCGGACTCAAATAAGTCAGATAGTTCACATTTCACAAAATTTTTGTTACCAAAAGTTATCGAACAACTTGATAATAATATATATATATATATATATATATATATCGTAATACACTTAGTTTACTCACAAAATATTCAAAAATCTTTTTAGAGGCATGAGCAACATTTCAAGCATTCACTAAGAAAATTTCTGTATATTAACAATACATTATTTTAATAAAAGCAACATGATTGCGCAAAGTATAAAAATAAATAGGGTGAAATTTTTGCACTTTATTATATAGTAGATGCCTTCTCTTAACAAGTTGCTCAAGTGAAAAAGCAAAAATCATACTAATCTTGTAATGACAGTAAAGTAATATTTATAAATCGTAAAGATAACCACTTCTATTTGAATGCAGGTACCCATAGTTTAAATTACGATCAAGTAATATAAGTAAAAACTCACTTTTTCTATTGTGTGTCTGTGCGTGCGCTAAACAATAACCAAGAGTTCAAAGTATAAAGAAAGCCTGATAAAAAGACAGTGTAGATTTAAAACGATGTTATTTTACTTAGTATGTGTGTTTATTAACTATTCAATCACCTCTCAATAATTGTAAATGCATTTCTTACATATTTGCCGCTTAAATCTATCTTTGCTTAATGTACGAGATCCTGGACTAAAAGCGAAGTACATTTTTAGATAAAAAAAAATGCCTCAACTTTCGTAAAAATCTGCAACATTATTATAATCTATAGATCTGTTTATGATATACTGTTTTTAAAATTTAAAAACATTCCATAAATAGTTAATTTTTTATTTTAACATGGGAAGGTATAACTCATTTAGGGAAAAAATGGAAAACTCATTTTAGATACTAGAAAAAAATGAAAAAATTCAGATAAAAATGATTAATATGATAAAATATGCTGTTTTCTATTAGGTAGCGAGGCCAGAATAGAATATTAATGTTGGGGTACTTTTTCTAACTTGAAAATGTATTCCAAATCCAGGTCCAATTCTTTAACATTATACGAAAACAGCCTTATCAATCAATGCTCTATAGAAACCCAAGACAGTCTATGTTAAATGCAAATGATATTAATTTATGAATTTCAAATATAACTATTTAAAAAAAATTTAGAGTAATATGCCAAAAGTTGCTTTCTTTACTAGAAAAGTATACACAAAAATCTAATTTTAAAGCAGTATTAACTTAAATGCAATATATAACAAGTATTTAATTAAAAATAAAACTATTTTGTGTGAGAATTTTATCATTATCATTAAACATATTGCACGAAACTGACCAACCGCCTTTGAAATAATGCATATTACCGTGTTTACTCAAATCTAAGCCGCCATCGATTCTAAGCCGTGCCCCCAAATGTGTATACGTTTTTGAGGAAAATTTTTTAAAAAAATGTGTAAAAGGTTCATTGATGTCCGACACCTAAGTAATTTTTAAGAAACTAGTGAGGAACAGTATGAAGTTAATAATTTATTTATTTTACCAGTATTTATAAAACTTTCAAATACATACATAAACCTATAATTACTCTAACCGTCAGTATTATATTTCGAAAAAAATTGTCTTTTGTGTCATCCATTGCATTTATTATGCAACGTTTTACTAAAAGAATATATTTTAAAAGAATGTAACAGAATTATAAAAGACTGTTGTTATACATTTTTCTTTTTGAGAGGAATAGAAATTCAATTTCCCCCATCTAAAAAATGTTTTTCCGTCGATTCTAAGCCGCCCCCGGTTTCAGTAGCATTACCACTGGAAAAAATAGTGCGGCTTAGATTCGAGTAAATACGGGGAATGTTAGCACCCTCAAGTAGCCTGTTTTTGTTTTTGCTTCTTTTTCTAAGGCACTACAGCCTATTGCATGTCAAGGCTATCTCGCAAAGTCTTCTCCATCTGGCCCTATCCGACGCAATAGCCCTCCGTCGGTTTACTCCAATTATCCTGAAATCGTTTTTAACATTTTCCAGCCATCTCTATTTGGTGTGGTCTTCCTTTCCTTCATTTTCCACAGATTCTTGAAAAAGTTATCTTTTTAGTTGGAAATGAATCATTATATCTAAATATGTGACCCAACTATCTAATGTGGGATGTTCTGGGTATTTTTACAACGTTGGGTTTACCATATTTTTTATAAATCTCAGAATTGCATAATATTCTTCCTACGCCATTATTTTTACAGGACCAGAGATCTTTCTGAGGATTTTCCTTTCGAAGATAAACATCATGTACATTTCTGCTTTGTTAAGGGTCCATAAGGGTCCTTTGATGGCAACTGGCCTTGTCAAAGTTTTGTAAAGGTTTATTTTGATTTTTAAACTGATTAATTCTGATTTTAGTTGATTTCTAAGACCAAAGAAACATCTATTAACCATAGATAACGTATTTTTTATTTCAATTTTGATACCATCGCTGCTTAAAATCATCGTTCCTAGATATTTAAATCTGCATTTGCTACATGGGACAAAAAAAGAGTGAAATACAATTAGCTTTTTAGTATTGAAAAAGGATAAAAATAAATTGAATACCTACCTGAAACAGAAATACCTGATACAAAAAAGTAGAAAAAATTTATAGTATTCATCAAAGTTATCGGAATTATTATATATACGTGACTGTGTGTGTAAATGTGTGTAGAGAAGTTATACAATATCAGAGCCAACCATTATGTTTAGAATAATCATTTTGTATCATTAATACTAAATAATTCCAATTTATTCATATAAAATCATAGTAATAAGTTTTTTTTAATCATTTTTCCTTTGCCCTTCATGATAGATGAGTAATTACATTATTTTTGGTATCATGTTCTGAGAAATTGAAACTTCCAAACCTATTTTTACTCACTATAAACAGGCTTTCTCTAACCTTCCGGAATTCAGTGGGACCTTGTCCAAGTTAACAGTGATGATGTAATATCGTGCATGTAAGTGTCAGTGTTATGAGGTGATCAGAATTTCTAATTAAGCACTCCATTTGTCTATTAGAGAGAGATTGATGCCAACTTTCGAGTATTTGCATTTAACATAGGCTAGTTCAGGTTTCTAAAGAACGTTAATTATTAAAATGTATTTTTAATCAAAAGAGTGTAAAAATGCAAAAGATTAAGGCATAACATAATTATAAAAATTATTAAATTGATTAATTGTTAATTTAATTTTGATAAATGTAGTTTTAAAATCAGATTTACTGATTTCTTTTATATAAAATAAGCTAAGAGAAAAATGTAGGATGAAAAAAGTAAACTTTTCCTCTGAGAGATTAGAATAAAAGCTCCCTCTTAGTAAAAGTTCCAAAATAAATTAAAATAAAATTATACTTACTATAAATTCCTGTGCATTGTATATTTTAAAATGTGATACAAACTCGGTTAAAAAATGCATAGTTGAACACAATGGAGTATTTCACAATTTTTTAAAAATTTTATTATTATAAAATGTAATTCACAGTTACTATAATTACTGACAAAAATCGCCATACTTTATTATAATCATAACAAGGTTTCAAAAAATATGAATTCAACTCATATAACTCTTTGTCTTCTTTATTTTTCAAGTTCATCTTAAAGGAGGGTGAGAATAATGTATTCTTAAATAGCTATATCACAAAAAGTGTTTTTTCAAGTCACATATTTTAAAATATTCATAAAAATGACAGTTTCAAATAAAATTAGTTTAAAACGCTTATTATTGCAATTATTATTTTTTATAAATGTGAAAGAATAATTAAAATAACACTATCAATTATTTAAATAATTTTTAAAGTGAAGAAAGTGAATGTTAATATTACCACAGTGTGTATTCTCATATAGACCAAATTGTTTCAAAAATGACATTTCTTGATACTTCTCTATAATCCTACAAATGAAAAAACTAATTTCATAAATTTTCTTTTGAGATTCAACCATATTAGAACATTTCTGATAGATTTGAAATGTTCATAAAATGATATAATGGTTAAGACAAGAAAAGAGTGGAAGAGAAACACTCCACTTTTTAGAGATGAACATAACGTAAAAGAAAAACAATAATAGAAGAAAGCACCAATGAACAAAATGAGAAATATTAGAAGTAAAAACAAAAACAATGAATGAAGTTATACAGCAATAGATCTGATGTAAAGGATTATATGTGTAAGAAAAATGTAAGAAAAAATATAGTAAATAATTCGCATTCTAGGTATAAAAGAAAAACGAATGATGAATGAAAAGTAACAGAGGAAGATGTATACATGTAAATAAAATGAAAGAGAAGTACATTAATGTTTACATATATAATTATTTGATTGAGTAGACACACAATTATTGTTCATCTCTAAATCATAGAACATAATAATTTTTATTTTCAGCATCATTAAAAATTTTAAAAAATCTAATAGATTAAGCACACAATTATTTTCATCTTAAGAAATTCTTTTCAACAACTTAGTCTTAATTTTTTTTTCTGGAGTTGACAGCGATTTTTCTTTATATATACACTGCTGGAAACCGTAAAGGCAATACCAAGAAAGACAAGAGATTTGTAGATAACATGTTGACCAAGTATCAAATGATTAAATTTATAGACTTCTGTGAAGTGTGGTTCCTGCCAGAATCAGTAGCCAGAGTAGTCGCCATTGTTGGAGATCACCGCTGCCACACTCCTCGGCATTGATTTAAAGAGACTTTGGATGTGTTCTCGAGGTACAGCAGACCAAGCACCTTCCACACGTTGCCAAAGTTGATCTGGTGTGGCAGCTGGGGGTGTAATCTGGGTCAATCGTTGAGCAACCATGGACCACATGTTTTCAATCGGCGAAAGATCCGGAGAGCGAGCAGAACAGGGAAGCGATTCAATCTAGTGATTGACGAACCTTTGGACAATGCGTGCCACGGGTGGTCGCGCATTATCCTGTTGAAATATGGCTATGGCCAAGCCCTGAAGGTAAGTAAGGACAACTGGCTCCAACACCTTGGAGATGTAGCGCTGGCTGTTTAAAGTACCAGCAATGCGTACTAGAGGAGTGTGCGAGAGTGATATCCAATACAGCCCCATACCATAATACCCGGTGCAGGACCAGTGTGGCGGTGCATAACGCAGCTATTCGGCATCCTCTCTCCATGGTGTCTCCAGACTCGAATCCGACCATCGTGGTGTTGCAGACAGATGCGTTACTCGTCAGTAAAGACAACTTCATTCCATTCTGCCTCCTACATCCTTCTTTCATCGCACCATTGGCGGCGGAGACGTCTGTGGTTCTGCGTCAAGGGTAGACCAAGCAATGGACGTCTTGCGGACAGACCACTCTGCTGTAAACGGCGTCGAATGGTACGCGCAGACACTGAACGATGCGTTACAGACTCAATGTGCTGTGCTACGGTTCGTGATGAGACTGAGCGATCCGTTACTGCCATGCGCACAATTTGCCTGTCCTCACGTGAAGTGGAGCATTGAGGTGGATGCGATCGACCACGTCGGTCCGTCGTATCCTCCTGCATCCAACGGTCACATATCCGCATTACAGTTGTTTGGTTTCGTCTAACACGACTACCGATTTCCCTGAAAGATAATCCACAATCTCGGTAGGCCACTATCCTTCCTCTGTCGAACTCGGATACTTGATCAATAACTGATCGCTGTTTTCTACGAGACATAACTGATCGTTTTTTGAAAAACCACAAGAAAAACACAATTGCTAAGCTTGAAATCGTCAAAATCTCCAAGCCTTAAATAGCACTTTGAGGTGGCGCCACAGGCGCGCGTGAAGTGTGTCTGCGCTGAAATTCTAATTATTTGCATATCTTACCTCCGCTAATGCATGTTGTAAATTTCATGTTATTTGCGTGCTTCCTTTATGGTGTTGCATTTACGGTGGCCAGCAGTATATATATATATATATATATATATCTTTTGTGTGTGTGATCTGCACTTAACAGTAATTATGTGATTAGGAACTATTAATGTTAACTTATTTTTTAAGTTTTATTGAATGAATATTTGTGTGTGTGTGTTTTTCAACAACAAGACTTTTATTATAGAATTTCTTCTGTGTTAAATAATACATAATAAAAGGGATCAGGAGTAATAATAGAATAATAACTGATAAAATATTCATAATAAAGTACACAGCTGGCCACACAAAATGCAACTCCAAGAAGAGCCAGAGATATCACAGCAAATTTATTTGGAAGATAATATGTTGTACAAAGATCAAACGATTAAAATTACAGCCTCTTGTGACGTGTGGATGCTGACAAAATCAGTAGTTAGAGTAACTGCCATTGGTCCGACAAGTTTCAAAACGTCCCTGCTGTGAAGCTAGATGGAGTGCCGTCTGTTTGCTCTGAAATAATAATAACAATAATAATAAGATAATGCATCATTATTAGCAATTTATTAACATCACAACTTTCTCTCTCTTGCTATATGAGTTTTTTTCCGCTCTTGTATTTAAAAGTAGGAACTATGATGTAAGTTTTAATAACCTATTTTAAAACTTTAATTGTGTAAAAATAGTACAAACCATCGAAAGTTTAATTTTAGGAAAAAACTTCTCTTCTGAATACCAGATTTACTTTAAAATAAGATAGTTATCTTTCATTTGATTTTAAATTTCCTTAATCCAAAAAATTTTAAGAAATAAATTATGTACTCTTAATATTGCTTATCTTAAAAGAAGCAGATATATTAATGATCTTAGTAAAGTCTCATTAGGTATCCGACTACGTTCGGAACCGTGATTTTGAAAAAACGTATAAATGGATAATATTTATGATATTTAGTGTCACTTAGATTAGAAAATGTACATAAAATTGTTTTAAGAATAGTATTATCAATAAAAATTATTTAAGTACTAATATTTTGACAAAAATGAGCATAGAATGACCCATTTTCGAATATTTCTCCTTTTTGAAAAATGCTTCTCTTATAATAATATTTTCCCTATAAAACCAGACCTCTTTAGGGCTCAACAAGTTTTTTGAAATTTATAACTTAAATGGTTTTACCATGTTTTCCCAAAACAGGGGTGAAATTTTAAAAAAAAACCCCATTAATTATTTAAAATTCAACTTTAAAGTATAAATTTTTCAAAAAAACCCCGTTGGAGCCTCTTCAGGGCCCCGGGATATCCAGGCAAAATATTATTAAAAAGGGGAAAAATTTTTCACAAAAAAAGGGAAAAAAAAGGTTTTCTAAGTTAATTTTTTTGCTAAATTTGTATTTAAATAATTTTTTTTTTTTTAAAAATGTGTCCAAAAAACCTTTGATACAGTATTCTAATCTAATGACCTAAAATATCATGAAAATTATCCATTTATGTTTTTTTAAAATCATGGTTCCGAACGTAGTCGGATACTTTAATATACATGGGGAAAAATGCAAGTTGAAAATAAGAGCTCACACAAGATTATAAAATTAAAACTTCTTTCAATTTGACGTATTCCCGCTTCAGATACAGTAGTGTTTTGGGGGAAAAATCCACTCTATGAAATAACTAATCTTTGTTGATTACAAGTAAATTTCTCTTTTCACACAACAGTATCTAAAAACGTCGAAATATAGTGTAGATAATTTTATTATTATTAGCGTTTAATTAAAAACTTTATTTTAAAATATTTTAATATATTTTATTATAGAAATCTAAATAATATCATAACTATTCAGCAAATAAATGATAATGAATGAAGTTCATATACGCCTTTTATAATCAATAAGCTCATAGATGACAATTTGTTAGCCTTGAAAAAATAGTATTTCCCTTAAGTTTAAAAAATATCAACGAAAAATGGTATTTTTTATTTTTTTCCCCCTAGTTTCTTTTGTTGTTTTTCGAATTCGGGGAAACCCTTTACAAAAAGTCCCGGGGAAAAAAAATATGCGGGTTAATTTGATTTTGAAACAGCTTTAGACTGTCCAGAGATCTATAATATGAACAAAACGTCATACCTAAGAACCTTAAAGTAACCGAATTATCACGACTGTAAGTGACGACGAACAGCATCCCATCAATGGAAGATACATGTTGAATACAGAAGATCCCTACGTAAAAACACCCCGGAAATTTTGAAACGGTCAAAGGTTACAATTTTGACATTTAAAGTCATTGAAGAAAAATCCCGGCTGCAGATCTGGTGACGTTTCGGAACGCCCCCGGAAATTCCCCAAAATTGGGCCCCATACGAAAATTAAACAAAAAAACTTTTTCATCTTTGAAACTGATCAAAACTCAAGAAATGCGAAAAAAAATTATATAAAATTACGCGGTCGGACCCGGGACCAAAATATCAAAAAAATGTTTTAACTTTAAAAATAAAAACCCTTTCTTTAAAACATTTTTTAATTATAGATGAATATAGATTCAAAATTTAAAATATTTTCTACCGTGATATCAACAGTGGGTGAAAGTTAAATAAATGAATTACTCTAACATGGTTTTAAAAACCCTTATTTTAACATATTAAGATATAAAAGAAATATAAGATACATAAGAAATATAAATTTTAAAATAATATATTCGAAAAAATACTCCCAAATACAAAGCAAAACAAAAAACTTTTTAAAAGATCACATATATAATAGGGCATTCTTTTTATGGGGAAAAGGGACCCCCACACAAAAAAACGTGTAAATGTTGGGAAAAACCGCTTTCGTTTTTGTATGGGATTACTTTTTGGTTTAATAGCATAATTTTTTAATCATATCAGTTCTTTTGGGTCTGCAAAAACTGAGGAATGAGGTTTTCTCCCTTTTAAAAAATGCGAAATATATACGGGGTGCGGCAAAAAAATTGGAAAATTTCTTGCTTCCTAAAAAAAGTTAACAATTTTTTTTAATTGGGGTTTTTCTTTTCTTTATCTAATACTTTAATAAAAATATTTAAATATATTTTTAATTTTACTTTGTTTTTTGTTTTTTGATATTTTCGAAAAAAGTCTGCTATTTTGGTTGTTTCAGCAAGGAAAAAAGACAGTTCGTTTGCGAATTTCCTCGACAAATAGTGTCGATTAAACTGCATTTCAGGACTTGCAAAATGATCAAGTCCGGGGGTGGGGGAAACGCTTAAAAACCCTTTGGAATCGAAAGGGCCTTGAAAAACGGGGCCAGAAAACCGGGGGTTTTCCCTAAGCAGACCTCGTGACGGAAAAAGTGACAGATCGGGACTGGGAAACCCCCAAGTTGCGAAAAGTTCGGCTTCTCACCGAAAAAAAAACTCAACGCCCGGATGGCTTTTTGAACGGGGCCCCAAAACAGCGTTCTGAGAGATCCCTTTTCACTGATGAGGACCTTTACGGTTCAACGTTCATAACCCAAAACGTTGAATCTGGTGTATGGACCTAAGCACCTCCCAATTTTTGAACATCCCAATATCCAAAGTAGGTTTGGTCTGGGGGGGAATTTGTGCTATGGCCATGTATGGGTTTTGTGGAAAAAAGGGGTTAAAATCATTTCCGGGGTACCGGGGGGGGACATTATTAAACTGGATTTGTGGGGCCCGCATTTCGGGAAAAACAAAAAGGTCACTTCAACAAGACTCTACCCGAAAACCAAAAAAAACAAAAATGGTGAAAAGGGGAATTTTCAGAAGAATCATCGAAGAATGACCCCATTCGCCGTCCAATCCCTGGATGATAAAATAGGCATTTTGGTCCTGAAAAGCCAAAACGGGACTCTCTAAAGCAATCCCCTTCTGCGGAAATGTGGGATATTAAAGGTAAAGACTAAGTTTTAGAAAATTTCGAAAGCCTTTGTGCTGCGTTGTGCAGGGTTTTTCCAAAAAAATTTATTTATTGGTAAAAGGGACTCTTTTTTTATTTTGTATATTTTATTAATTTTTAATTTTTTAAAATTAAAAAAAAAGGTTGTCTGGGTTTTAGCCGACCCACACCCTTGAAACATATGACGAAAATATGAATTAAAATACTAAATACATTTACCCGATTAAAATGATATATTTTTTTCAGTTCGTTCTTTATCGGAAACGAATGGGCCCCATTTTTTTTTTAAAAATTTAAAATAAACACTACTGAATAAAACACCAAATAAATCAACTCGAGTATTGTATTGGGGCGGCGCCGGTAACATTTTATATTGCCAAAAACTGTTCGAAGTTAAAAAACAGATTTCGTTTATCTAACAAACAATAATTTTGTCATTTTTTTCTTTTTTTTCTGATTAACTCCGTAAAAGGGAAATTGAATTTCAAATTTTTTAAAATCATGATAAAATTAATAATAAAATTCAAATCAAAATTTACTGGGGTGGATGGGTTAATTTAGAAAAAAGCTCAATCAAAAGAGGGGAAATTCCTTTAACAAAATTCATAACACTAAACTGAAATTTTTTTTGATGAAAGACACTTTAGTGGTGTTAAATTTCTTACCATAATCTCTGATTTTCGAAAAAAGGGAACAGATTGAACCAAAAAATTTCCCCCTAGGGCGTTACAGTCTATTCAAATATGTGTTACATGATCGTTGGCGTATAACAAGTTCGATGAATGTCTGAGAAGTATGAGCAACGTTCTCAATTCAGAACACTTATTTACCTATTTAATCAGACCAATTGGTGTTATCGTTATGGTTTTGGATGTATGCGAAGGATTAATATTGTAAATTTTAAATTAGTCTGGAAGAGATTAATTGTAGGAAAATTTTCTTCCTTTAAATTCAAGCGAGGAATATTAGGAAGATGATAACGATCAAGTTGAGAGAGAGAGAGAGAACGATTTTCAATTAAAACGTCTATAATCCCTGGAAATTCTCCAATCTTCAGAATTTTTTTTAATTATGTGTATGAGGTTGATTTAGAGACTTTTAGATGGAAAAATTATTTTCTGTTTCAAAATTTCTTAATTTTTTTTTAACAACGGCTAACTCTTTTCTCTCTCTCTCTCTCTCTCTTTTCCGGGCACAACCTTCGAAATTTAAATAAAACTGGTAGTTCGTTAGTTTCATATACGAACGGGATATTTTTACGATACATCGGATATTTTATTTTTCAAATATTGAGTAAATATACTTACTGTAAATATATAATAATTACAAAAGAAAATTAATAAATACCGTAAAATCCGGCGTATGACGCGCACCTATACTTTGAAGCTGCACTTTTTAATTTTAAGGTATATTCGCCGTATAACGCGCACCCCCTTTTTTAAGAGTTAACCTACAATGTACGTTAGTAATGTTATTATGTTTTAAAGCCATTTATTCGTGGTATTATCCAAGTATTTTGAAAAAATAGTATATTTCCAGAAAAATAACCCTGTAAGTTCATAAGGTATGTGATATTCCTTTTAAATAAACAGTATTTCGATCTTTATAGAAGTCAAGTTTTTTATGGTATCTCCTTTTTTTTTTTTTTTGAAGCTTATTTTATACTCGGCAAAAAAGCACACCCGTAAATTCGGTCTCATTTATTGTTTTAAAAGTACACGTTATACGCGGGTTTTACGGTAAATAAAAATCTACATTTTAACAAACTTGGTGCTTATAATATTATTTTTTCTTTTTTAATATCTAGACTAGTTAAACAAATATTTTATCTTAAATATCATCCTATTTTTCAGATATATGTTCAAGGAAGTTAAAACAAAAATATATATTATGGATAACGAAAAAAATCGTAGCGTAAAAAGAGACGGCAGAAAGGGGGATGAAATGATTTGGA
>BMAV01017672.1:0-34803 GCA_019973955.1 Trichonephila inaurata madagascariensis | reverse complement strand
AAACAAAAATTAAAATTCCAATTTCCGCTGAAAACGCCACTTCTGCTATAAAACTATTAGCCCCTTCTAAAATGCTCATCATAGAACCCGTGCTGCCATATATCTTTGAAGAATGGATTTAAAAGGACATTCCTGCTAAGTATCGTCAGAGTATTCGTAAAAATGGTTATTCTATGTCATTTTAAAGTGAGTGGTGCTTATAAGTATCGTCTGTAGATAAAGGATTAAATGAAATCGTCCAAACAGCCAGAATGATGTGGTTTACATTTATCGTCCATTAAAAGTAAATTACGACTGATCGCTCCAACGTAAAGGACTACAAAAGGTGATAAAATCTCATCTCAATGCCATTATGTGGTCAGAGATCTATTTCTAATTGAGTGAAGGTCACTCTTACCGTCAACAGAAATAGTAGTCCAGGACAATATTCCATCTCCTTCAAATGTAACACTTCCATACACGCATGCAGAACTGTTTCGAGTTCTACATTCCCTTCAGATAAAGTTTTCCATTCCTCCCAATTGACATACTCTCTTACCACTCTGTAAGCAACAAAACAAAGTACTATTAATGAAATGTGTACCATAGGTCAAGATCTAAATCGTGAAATCGAATTTTGAGGATTTCACTGGAAATTTCGGTAACAGGAGCCGGGCGAGGTTGTTGTTGAAGGAGAAAGACATCCAATGTTCTTATGGCTATTAGCCTTAAATACTGGTCCTAACTTAACGTTGTTGCTCATCTATTACCTTCTTCTCGTACTCGATTTACAATGCCAGTATTTTAAAAAAATGATTCCACATTTTAGACATCATGCTTTGTCATACTCCCAGGGATTCAGTAACTACGGCTTGTGTTTGATCCGCTACTGGTTATTCTACACATTTCTAACGAGAGTAAATATTTTCATTCAGGCATTGCCCGTAATGATGAAAAACACCAAAAGCATTACATAGCATTCCCCCCTTTTTTTTTTTTTTACTTTTTCATTTACATTAACAGCCATTTTTCCTTCAACTTCGCTTCATCTTCATTTTCGACATCGAAGCCAAAATGTATCTGTGTGGTGGGTGTGAGATTCAAAATTAATGCAACATTATCGGACAAAAAAAATATTCAAGTACTATTTATCTGATATGAAAAAAATTCTAACAAGTGGCAAAAATAAACTTAAATCTGAATTCCTGTGTTATAATTATTTATAAGTCAAGATATAATTTCTTAGTCTTGAAAGACCTGAAATCTTATACAGATTAAAGAGAATTTTTTCATTTGACATATAGATAATTGTGTTAATAATAAGCCAACTTTAAATACTTAAGAAAATTAAAAAACTTCTTTTAAATGCGTCTGAAATTATTTTTTAAAATATATTTTAAAAATTTTAAAAGATTAACCCAAAAAAATTTATTAACTCATTCCATACATCCTCTTTTCACAACTATTGATACACTATTTAATACAAAAAACCTTTGAACATCATTCAGATAAAGGTTCTACAATTAGTTGGGCTTTTCTAAAATTTCCAAAAAAAAATTAACCCGTTTTTAAAATTTAGTCTAAAAGAATATACCCTAAATTTTGGAAAGGGCGGTTAATGTCAAAGCTAACTATCTATTAGTAAGCAATAATCATTTCTTTGTTCGGCATTACGATAATAAAGAAGTATAACAGTGCTGCGCATGTATGATGAAATTTTGTTCTATAATACCTGGCATGATTTTCTTTACACCAATTATCAAAGAAAAATTACAAGGGTTACATTTTTCAACATGATGGCGCGCCTTGTCACTACACATTTTTTTTAAACAAATTTCCAGTTTGGGTTGGTCGTGGAATTTATTAAATTTTCCACCACGATCATCAGGTCTTTCACTGCTGAATTTGTTAAGGTATCCGACTATACTTTCGGAACTGTTATTTTAAAAAAACGCATAAATGGATAATTTTCATGATATTTAGTGCCACTTAGATTAGAATACATGAATAAAATTGACAAAAAAATTTATTTAAATACAATATTTTAAAAAATTAACTTAGAATAACCTTTTTACGTACTGCTCTCCTTCATAAAAAAATGTTTCTAAAATACAATATTGTGTGTGTGTGTGTGTGTGTGTGTGTGTGTGTGTGTGTGTGTGTGTGTGTGTGTGTGTGTGTGTGTGTGTGTGTGTGTGTGTGTGTGTGTGTGTGTGTGTGTGTGTGTGTGTGTGTGTGTGTGTGTGTGTGTGTGTGTGTGTGTGTGTGTGTGTGTGTGTGTGTGTGTGTGTGTGTGTGTGTGTGTGTGTGTGTGTGTGTGTGTGTGTGTGTGTGTGTGTGTGTGTGTGTGTGTGTGTGTGTGTGTGTGTGTGTGTGTGTGTGTGTGTGTGTGTGTGTGTGTGTGTGTGTGTGTGTGTGTGTGTGTGTGTGTGTGTGTGTGTGTGTGTGTGTGTGTGTGCTTAATTTAAGTAAAGAATTCTCCAGAGAGTCTGAACTATTGTTTTTGAAAAATTCGCATTATTTTCAGAGTTACAACCCATTGAAATAATTATCGGAGTTTTTTTCTAAAACTTCCTCCCTTCTGTTGTCGTAAAACATGCATAAACCCACTTCTAAGTAATATATTTCAAAAATTCTAGTTGAGCCTCTGTATAGAGGTATGAGCTATATACAGGCAAAATATTATTAGAATAGAAGTATTTTTCACAAAAGGAGAATATTTTGAAAATGAGTCATTCTATGTTCATTTTTTGTCAAAATGTTGTACTTTAATAATTTTGTATTGTAATACTATTCTTAAAACAATTTTATATTCTTTTTCTAATCTAAGTGACACTAAATATCATAAATATTCTCCATTTATATGCTTTTGCAAAATCATGGTTCCGTACGTAGTCGGATACCTTAAGGATCAGGTGTAGACTCCGCCCTTTCTTGGCCTAAAATCAAGAATCTGCACTGCAATTAATTTGTTCGAGGGAAACAGGTTGATAACTCTGTGGTAAGAACTAATTTACCGATGGGACATTTATAAAGTAAAGAAAGGAAATCTCGGTGAACACATTTGTGGTAATGGTAAACTTGGACAATTTCTCTATCTTGCAACAGTATGTACTTTAATTTTTTTCTTGTAAATTACGAGCAATGAATCATTCTTTTTGCCCAACTATTTTGCAGACACCCTGTATTGTAGCGAACTTTCCCTCGCGTTGGTGTGCGAATTAACCGCTAAAATTCAACATGTTTTTATTCTTATTACTTATTACTTTCAATTAATATCAATTTTTGTAATAGCTAAAGGGAACGATTCAGTCTTATTCAATAATAATGATTATTACTAAAGATACTTATCTGATGTTACACATACACTGCTCAACTCCTTGGACTCAAACCACAAGGTTCCTAATCTTCTTCCTAGACACTCGAACAATTCAATTGTAAATCATACAACCATCGTTCAAACTAGTAATAACTCATCTAACTGCTATCTTTCTCCTGACTCCATTTATTTCAGTTTAAATAGTAGTCCCTTAGCATATGCTAATGTTCCTTTACAGAAAGAGGTTATCCAGAGGTTACCTATAATATGAAGTGCTTTTCCATAAGAATTAGTGGAAGGACCAGGAGAAAACCAGTTGCAATATCATAACCCAAAGAGGAAATTTCATTTTAGAATTTGATACATTAAAGCAGTGCTCCGCAACCTTTTTATCGCTGCGGACCGATCAAAGTTTGATAATTTTATAGTGGCCCGCTGAGGGTGGGACATGTTGATTGTTTATATTTTAGATTGTCTTGATTTAACAATTTTAATTTAGTTACATTTAAATATGCCTTCAGAATAAAATATAGTTTTACCAAAAATGAATAAAAGGGATTTCATGAAAGTTGAGCAAACCCGAGAGAAATGCACCACTTTAATTAAAATGGCTATAGTTTAATGTTCTTTAGGCCACCCGGTACCATTTGATCAACGGACCGGAATTGCGGATCACTGTATTAAAGAGTTACTGAATACAGGGGTTGGGCTTAAAGTATCCAGTGTTGCGGGAGTTATTATTGTAACTATTCCATCAGAATGCAATAAACTGCCCATCCATGAATTGGAAACTCCTCCGGAGATTTTTGAGTGCTGTCCGGATCGACTGCAGGTAAGTGTATTATTTCAGTAATGCAGACGAACTTGTTACACTGACTTCATTAGTAAGGACGTGGACGCCACAGCAAAAGGGGCAATGCATACTTTGGTTAATGGAATTTAAATCAGTCACGCGTGTACAGCGACGTGTTCGAACAAAAGGGAATGTCGTTACTAGCTTGCCTAATAGACTTATCAGGACTCCTACAAAATGAATCACGCTCACGATCAATAATATTTTCTAACATGAAAACATAAGGATACTTGCCAGTTTGAGATTCCAAAGTTCCCATCTCCCTGAAAGCGCTTTCCCATTGATGGATAGATTTTGATGTCGGAGGGTCGACATTCCATTCTGTTGGAACACGTCGTTGTACAAGCGTGACTGATTTAAATTCCGTTAACCAAAGTACGCACAGCATATTTTACTGTGGCGTCCACATCTTTAATAATGAAGTAAGTCAGTGTAAAAAGTTTATCGTCTGTGATTGCCGAATAATGCCCGCACGGGTGGCCGATCTAACTAGACTTGAACTAGATTCTAGAGAGTTTTTCAATCCATATATGAATATTTTATTACATTCTGATGGGTAGTTACGTAATAATAAGCCATAATTTTCGTATACAGTCCGGACACCCTGTATTTCTAATCGTTGCTGCTTGTGTCTCAAGCCAATTAAAAAGTTGCCACAAATACTAATTTTAAAAAATTACAGTTTTAAACACAATAAGTCAAAAAATACAATTCTTAATTATTACTGGTACGAGATTCCAGAAATTTTCATCAAAAATATTAATAAACGGAAAATACAATTTTTAATTATTTTCTGTTTCGCCACAAACAACTGGCAATAATATTCAAACCTAGGCGAAATCGGAACTAATCCAATCCAACACAAAAGCAAATCTTTCTCCTTTAAACAAAGTGCCCTTACAAAGGCCTGGAGAGAAGAGGGGGGGGGACTTTATTTTCACCGTCCATCTTGGCACCATCCCCTAACAAGTCTGGACCATCCCAAACTTGCCCATTGTTGAACAAGGTACTCCAGAGGAATTCCAGTTGCGGCTAACCTCCTTGATTAAGCGATTAATCAAGTCGCTCCCTCTATCCTCCCTTCCATTGTTACACGAGGAGTGGGATTCCTCCTTAGGAGGAGGGATAGAATCTCGGGGGATCCAAAGGAACATCCTCTCCCCCCCCGGGAAAAGCGTTTAACTAAACCGCAACTTCTTTGCTGAGACTCACCGCAAACTACGTTAAGCGTTGAAGTGTCAGGAACAATTTCTGCATTGTTCGAGGGACGATTAGATTTGTCTGGAACTCTGTCTTTTGAGCCCGGGTTAAAACTGCATGACAATCTTATGTTAGAAGAGGGGAGTTCTGGAGACTTTTGGATGTGCGACTTCATAGATGAAAGATCAAATTAATTTAAGACTTTTCCTGTTTATTTGGGTCTGATAATTCTGAGGTAAAGGATAAAATTTAAGTATATATACAAAGGTTGCATTAATTAATAAGAATGCTATGAGAAAATATATATATATTGCTGTTTTGTTTTACTTTCTGAGACTAGAACAGTCCTTCTCAAACTTCGAATATTTACGACCCAATATTCAATCATCATAATTTCTTATCGCCTTCATACAAAAAAAAAAAAATTTATTCAATTCATACTTTTACGCTAAGGCTACAATACTATTTAAACCTCTTAAGTTCCACCGGCATATATAAGTGTCTCGCTCAACCAAAGCATTAATTACCCTGGACGTATATATCCGTCTTTCCGAAGTACGATCTTTTCTATGCACTGCCATCCATAAAATTATTCCGAAAGCTTTTAGAATGTTTTAAAAGAACCTTGGCAGTGTTTCCGAAGGAATTATTTTAGAAAATTTGCTTATTCATTCCTTTTTTCTCTCCCCCTCCCCTCCTCCTATACATCACATACGCGCGCCAAAGTGGAAAAAGATGGCATCGGGGAGTGAATCGAGTAACTTCTTTTAATCGGCAGTTAAGGGATTAAGTATAAACCGTACAAAACAAAATTATCAATATATGAGTGTTAATCTTTGTATACAAACCCATTGGGTCACTGGTAGTTATTAAACTTCTGTGTGTTCTTAACTTACAATTGTTAAATTAACTATAAATACATTGTGCAGTACTGATACATTTATAAGTGTATTATATCAGTGTAAATGCGTATTTTAATTTTTATTATGTCAGAACGCATTTTGTTTGTTTACTTTCAGTAAATTGATATTTTTTTTAAATAATCTTTTGTTTTCGACTTTTCAATATCTTCCCGCCGCCCTCATAGAGTTATCAAGCCCTTCTAGGGGAGCGCTCCCACAGTTTGAGAAACGCTGCACTAAAATGTTAAGGTATATCCGACTACGTTCGGAACCGTGATTTTGCAAAAGCGTATAAATGGATAATATTTATGATATTTAGTGTCACATAGATTAGAATACATGTATAAAATTGTTTTAAGAATAGTATTACAATAAAAAAATTATTCAAGTACAATATATTAACAAAAAATGAATATAGAATGACCAATTTTCAAAGCATTCTCCTCCTTTTGAAAAATGCTTCCATTATTATAATATTTTACCTGTATATATCTCAGACCTCTGTACTAGAAGTTTTGAAATATATAACTTAGAAGGGGATTTATCCATATTTTACTGCAACAGAGGGGAGAGATTTTAAGAAAAAAACGCCGATAATTATTTCAATTGGTGGTAACTCTGAAAATAATGTGAATTTTTCAAAAACCCTAGTTCAGACTCTCTAGAGAAGTCTTACTTTATATAAGCACACACACACACACAAAATATTATTATTATAGAAGCGTTTTTTATAAAAGCAAAACGTTTTGAAAAAAGGTTATTCTAAGTTAATTTTTTGCCAATATATTCTATTTAAATAAATTTTTTTGTCAAAATGTCCTTAAAACAGTTTTATACATGTATTCTAATCTAAGTGACATTAAATATCATGAAAATTATCCATTTATGCGCTTTTTTTAAAATCACGGTTCCGAACGTAGTCGGATACCTTAAGCTGCAAGAACAAAATTTAAATCAATACTGGATCTTAATTTTTTGGGGGGCAATGTATTAAATATAAAAGTAGTATACATGTGTTCTCTCTAATTGTATGCTATTTTTGCCATATTTGTGAAAAATGTATATATGCTGTACTTTTACAGAGTTGGACTCTGATATAAATATGAACCATTTTTGCATTGACAAATTTCGGCTAACGCTTAGTATCTGAAATCCATATTTGTATGTATGTGTGTGTGCAAGGATTTTTTCAAGGAATCAAACTTTTGCAACAAAACTATGAGAAAGGAGCTCTAATTTTAATAAAACACAAAACAATGTATTTCATATCTCCTATTGAATTTATTTTTCTTGCACCGATTATACTAGACTAACTACTACAATTATGAATGGTTACCATATTGGCAATTTCATCAATTATTTTTCATTAATTCCATTATCTTATACAAAAATTTTAAGTGAAAAATCCTTGTGAATCAGAAATGTGTCAAAAACAAAGCCAAACTACAATGAAATAGTTTCGAAATAAATATGGCAGTTTTACAACTGTCAAAAAATCCTTATTTTGTTGTATTTCAATCTTTTTTTATGAATTCCTGATAACGTATAAATTAGACACAGCAATCGATTGATAAAATATTACTTAATTTTTTATGAGTTTTATATTATCATAAATATTATATATATATATAATACGAATTATAATTGACACGTATCATGTTATAAGATATTTTTAAAAATTAATTTCATTACTGGTGAAAAGAAGGAGTTTTAAAAGTGTGGTCAAGTGGTCACCTTCGAAACCATGATTTTGTAAAACAGTATGAATGAAAACTTTTTTGATTGAATGCTAGTGTCACTTGAATTAGAATATACATTTAAATTTGCTTTATTGCATTAAAAATATTTTAATGCAATTTTTTTGTCAAAAAATGAAGAAAAATGATATATTCAAAACATTCTCCTTTTTTGGAAAATGCTTCTATAATAATAATATACAAAGGTAAAACTTCTCTACAGAGTCTGAACCAGAATTCTTGAAAAATTCTCATTATTTTCAAAGTTACAATCAATTAAAATAATAACGGAGGGAGAGGGGATAAACTTTTACTCTGTGATTCAATAAAATACGAATAAATCCATTTCTAAATTATAAATTTCAAAAATTTTTCCTAAATCTTTTTATAGAAATCCTAGTTATATATAGGCAAAATATTATTATTAAGGAAGCATTTTCCATAAAATGTTAATGTTTTGAGACTATGTCATTTTTCTCTATTTTTTGCCTAAAAATTGCATTTAAATCATTTTTATTTAATAAAACAATTTTATATATATATTCCTTTCGAATGACACTAAATATTAAAGAAATTAATCCTTTTATATTTTTCTGTAAAATCGCGGTTCCGAACGTAATCCGCTACCTTAAGTAATAATTCCTTAATGTCTGAGTTTCATCTGTCACAAATATGCCTTTAGCATTGCAAAGTTTTAGTATCTCGAGTGTCATACTCAAGCAATGATTCTGGGAACCAAGAACAGTCTTTGTCAATGCATAATATTTTATTTATATAACTGCCATTTTTTTCACACAATACTTGTCCTACTTAAAATAGGTTCCATACTTAGTCATAAAAATTGGACAAGGACTGGATATAAAATAAATACAGTTGTACCACTATATAATGAAGTCGCTAAATCCCGGAAAAAGTTTGTTATATGGAAAATTCGTTATATAGAGGTTCATCTTTTAATATATACTTTATAAACCACATAAAACATATTTTAAATTCATAAATACTCTATATTAAAAAAGTAATTATTTCCGCCTTTTTTTAAATTAATATATGTTTATTTTATATATCTTACCCACCAAAAAAGAAAGGAAGGAAGAAAAACTGCAAGGAAAACAAGAAAAAAGAATGTCGGAGAATTCACTATATTTTCAATATTAAGAAAATAATTTTATACTAAAGATAATGAATTTTGAGGACATATAACTTAAAGCATACAAGAAATAAGAAACATACATTGTTTTATAATAAGAACACGGGGGCGCGGGACAGCTCCACTGAGGGTGAATGAGTATTTCTAGTAACTGGGCAGCGGGGGTTAAGGGTTGCACTTCTTAGATAAAACGTCCAGAACTCTACTGCTCTCGGCGAGTTAGGATCTAAACAAAACCAGTTCAAGATTTCTGATCACCATAAGATGTGTAAAGAGAGAATAACTTGAAATTTTTTCAGATATTTAAGATGACTACGTTCGGAACCGTTATTAATAAAGCGTGTAATATGGATAAGTATTTATAATATTTAGTGTCACTTAGATTAGAATACAGTATAAAAACAGTTTTAAGGAATTTGACAAAAAATTTTAAAAGTAATATTTTGGCAAAAACTTAGAATAACTTTTTTCCCAAAAGTTCTCGTTTTGTAAAATGCTTTTTATTGTATTAATATTTTGCCTGTATTCAGCTCAGACCTATGGTACAGAGGCTCAACTAGAATTTTGAAACGCATCACTCGGAAGTCGGTTTATCCATATTTTACGAAAACAGAAGGGAGAGATTTTAAGAAAATACGCCGATAATTATTTCAAAAATGGTTGTAACTCTGAAAATAATGAATTTTTCAAAAACTCTAGTTGAGCTTGGTTGTACAGAGGTCTGAGCATATATACAGGCAAAATATTAATACATTAGAAGCATTGTTTACAAAAGGAGAACATTTGGAAAAAAGTTATTCTAAGTTAATTTTGCCAAAATATGTTATTTAAATAATTTTTGTCATAATGTTTTTAAAAAAATTGTACATGTATTCTAATCTAAGTGACATTTAAATATCATGAAAATTATACATTTATGTGTTTTTAAAATCATGGTTCCGAACGTAGTCGGATACCTTAAAAAAGGGAGAATAAAATTTGAATCACAAAAGAAAAAGTTCGTTATATTGAAAATGCACTTCGTTATAGAGAGTTCATTTTACGAAGAAAATCGTGAAATGTTCAAGGTTCAAGGAAGAAGTTCTCTATGTAGAAAATTTCGCAATATAGAGGTTCGACTGTATTTTCGTTTTCATTTTCTCAATACTTTTCATTGATCTTTTACGGAAGCCCCCCCCCCTTTTTTTTTTTACTTCATTCCACTTTTCCTCGGGTTTTAATTTAGTTATGTCCAGGAACTTTTTAAGCCAACTGACAGACAGCCTTGAAAGCAACCACTCTTGCATAAACTCACCAAACTCACTTCCTGTATTTGTGAAACATCCACGTCATCTACTTGCACAGCATTTCGAAAATGACAACCACTTATCAACCTCGTACTCACATGAACATGCAAAGTGAGCATGCAAATTTTAATCAATTCCCAAACATCCTAATAGCAATTTCTTCCCTTGACTCATTGTCTCCGTGATGGTGCAGTCCACACAGTCCCTGGCGAAATCTTCTTCCAAGAGTCTGACGCGTAACAAAACAGCAGGAGGTTCTTTTTAAATCATTTTGGGTTCTTCATCAATATGCAACGCGTTTAGTTCAGCTACGGAAATATGATCATTATACTTTCAAAATAATGCAAAATAACTTCGGCTGTTCCTTTTTTTTTAGAATGGATAGTGGGGGTGGCTACTACCTATCTATCCTTTTCCTCACCAAGTGTCAGGGAAATCTCTTCACATTCTAACTTCTTTTTCTTGCTGGTGCTGTTATTGTCGCTATTTTTCATTCCGAAGACTTTGCCTTGTCAAGATTTCTAACAATAAACATTAAAACTATCGATTCTAGGCGTTGTTTAGAAGGGAGGTTGTCTGTGAAAAGAGTGAAGAAGATGCACTTTCTTTTCCCTTGGACTCTCTTTAACAGCTGTTAAATTATCACGTTTTTCTCATGCGATCTCATTCATTGGAAAGTTAAGCGGACAATAAAAAGAAGAGAAAGGGTAGAGTTCTTTTCTTCTTCTGGATTAGAAATGTTGTTGGTGGGGAAGTAAAGCTCAATTTGAAAAGGAAATGGGGATGGAGGTTTGAGGGAAGAGGGGACTTACGAAATGTTGTTTGGTATTATTGTTTTGATGAATTGTTGTATAGAGAAAGAGCATTTACCATTTTTATCGAACTTTAACCACAAGTAAAATTTATCTTGAAAATTAATAATCCTGCATCAAATAGCAGAATAAATTTATTTATGATATTATTACGCATTTAGGGTAAAATAGTGTAAATAATTTGTATTTAGATGTGTAATGCATTTATATTGCGCTAAGTTATATTTATTTTATGCTTAAATTGTAATATTTGCACAAGCAAGGCTGTCCCTTATGTCAGAGGTCGCCAAAGTGGTGGTCCACGAGAAAATATTGCTGGTCCCCAGAAAAATGTGGAATATACTCACTCATCAGGTTAAATTAGGTTTTACGATGCATTGATTGTGTTCTTAGATCACAATTTTTTTCATAAATATATTCGACACTTAAAAATTCCTATTAGTGGTCCGCGGGATTTAAATTATGAATTTACTGGTCCGTGAGATCAAAAAGTTTGGCGACCGCTGCCTTACGTTATAATGGCAATTATTGGAAACTTGGCGAAATCTTGGCAATAGATCCAAGTTGGCACTCATTTTTAGCGACCAATGTGGCGACTTCGTGAGTCCGGGATCCTATGTATTCTTCTTGAAATTAACGTAGAAATCCACTAATATCACTATCTATGACGCAAGTGGATCTTTGAGGGTTATAAATAGGAAGACACTCACCGAAACTGGGTCAGTCTTGTTTTGACTGGCGATTAGTAGTCTTGCCTTGGCCGTGAAAAGTTGTCCAGTGATTAGCTCGGCTGTTGAGTAGGACGAGCGGTGCTTGTGAATAACATTTCACATACTTGTGTTTTGGACACTGATAATTGTGTCTGAGAGCTGTTAAAGCTGTCAAGACCTTCTGAAATTGATTCTGCGAATATTGTTGTTGAATCCTTTATTTTAAGGATTGGTTTTCGAAAGAAAATTTCCATCGCTCTTAAAGAACTGTCTTGTTCTTTGTGACAGATTTTCATAAAATCCTCGAAACCGGATTCTCTCAACGTAATAATATTATACGTAGTAAAATGATTTTTATAAATTACTAGCTATTACCTACCCGCTTTGCTGGGTATATCATGATATTATGACTATAAATATGTTTTTTTTTAAGTATTGATATTTAAAAAATAATTTAAGCTATCGATTCTATTCAAAAACATTTTCATGACTCTCCCTCTTGATTTAAATAAAACAGGGTTTGTATTTCTAAACCAGATATATGCTTAGCTTTTACGGCCTGTAACCTACCTCCCCTTGGGAGTCGATTTCTGCAAAACTATTCACAGCGAATTTCTATCCAACAAAAGAAACATGTTTGCCAAATATTAGGTCTGCATATCTAACAATTTAAAAACGGAAGTTTTTTTTAATTTACATGGCTCCCGAAACTCCATTTGGAAGTCGATTTCCGTAAAACCTGTTCTTATCCGATCTTTACTTAATAAAAGAAATATGCTTATGAAATTTCAAATCTGTCGCTCTTGTAGTTTAAAAACAGGATTTTTTTAATCTATCACAACCCCTCTTTCTCCCCTTATATATCGATTTCCACAAAACCCGTTCATGCCATGTCTCTACTTAACAAAAGACGCATGCTTGTTAAATTTCACCTCTGTACGTCAAATAGTTCAGAAACAGGAGTTTTTATATTGACCCCCACCCCTTGATGTCGATTGCCGTTCTCAAATATTGCCCAAATTAAAAGATGTCGCCAAATGCAGTAATTGTTTTCTAAACAGGAGTGGGAACGGTTTTTACACTATTGAGTGCAGGAATAATTTTAGGAAGACAATATAATAAAATCTAAATATAAACTTTTGTTAGAAGTTATATCTCTAAATAAAATAATTAATGCACTGAATACTTGATTCACTTCTTTCATGTCAGTTGCGTGCGTGTTGGCGGGCGGAGGAAAAATCGTCTGTGACTTAAATGGTACGATAGAAGGTACCCAAAGGACAAAATAATTCTAAAGCATTTAATCCAGATATTAATAATCCTTGTCTGTTACAAAATAAAAAGGAAGTTATTGCATACTCAACACTTTTAGTAATTGTGTGTGTGTCACCAATCTTACATTTGTCATGTATCAACCTCGAGTACACCTACCATAAACGCTTCATATTTCTATCGTATATGCGCCTGAAAACCATTTACTGTAACCCACCCATTCAAAGAATCGTTCAAAAGATTTCTTGCTCATTAATTCCAAAATAAAAGCCTCTCTGAAAAGCAAAAGTTTAAAGGCGTATCCCCCTGCCTCTTAATTCCCCAGCAAAATCAAGCACATACGGGATTTTGTGTAAACATACCAGAGATTCCTCGCCTGATTACACCCGTCTCTTTCGCTTTCCTTCGACAAACAATCCCCCGTTCTTGCCCACGGTGTGTCCCTTTTTCTTATTAAAGGGAACTTCCCCCAGTGCCGTCCGGGACCGAAACGTAACGATCAAGCAGTGATCATTCGAACTCAGTACCCTCCTTTTCCAGTTGAATTCAGAACGAATGAACGAGAAGATGCAATCGATTTAGTGTGTACCTGACATCCTGCAGAAGAAGGTTTGTGGGGTGTACGAAAGGGGTCAGGAATGGGGGATTGAAGTGTCATTTGCATGAAATCACGCCGTGCATGCTTCATTAAGCATCGTTCACGTAAGGTGGAAGGGTATGGTACGGAAAAGAGGATTTTTAATGTATTTATAAGCGTCCCAGGAAAATTTTTCTCCGTCTTATTGATCGTTGCATTTGGTTGGGCTTAAATGAAGCAAAGCGTTCCGAATATTTGGAGTTTGATCTATTTTTGATGCTGTTTTAATCGTAAATAAAGAATATGATTCATTAGTAAGATAATACGGAAACAAGGGTATCGGGGATATAAATGATGCAAATAATTACTTGTTAACTCATTTTTGGAAGATGGGAGCTCTATATATATTATCTTGCCAAAGAGTTTGAGCCTGTCATCCTGTTTTCAAGTTCTTCAAATGCCGAAAAGGAATCAGATCCAGGAAATAAATTTGAGGAATGGTGGAGGACTTTACAACAGTGTTTCTAAAACTTCCAATATTTGCGACCCAATATTCAATCACAATTATCATCGCCCCCTCCATACAATAACAATGCATTGAACTCAATGTACTATACTTTGACGCTAAAATGGCAATACGACTTTAACCTCTTAATGTGCCACCGGCATATATAAAAATTTAGCTCACCCAAAACGTTAATTACCCCGGACGTATATATACGGGTTTCCGAAGTATGATCTTTTCTGAGCACTGTTATTCATAAAATTATTCCGAAGGCTTTTGAATGCAATAAAAGGACCTTGACAATGTTTGCGAAGGATCTGCATATTTAAGGTTTACTTACTCATATTATTTCTCCCCTCCCAATACATCACATTTGCAAGCGTACTTAAAAAACAGTAGCATTAGGGAGCGAATCGCGTAACTTTTAATCAGCAGTAAAGGATTAATTATAAACTGTACAAATTATCAAGATAAGTGGTATAACTTTTGCGTATAATTTTATATATGACAAGCTCATTGGGTCACTGATAATTATTAAACTTGTTCTTAACTAATGGTATTGTTAAAATTAACTGTAAAATACGTTGTGCAGTACTGATACATTTATAAGTGTATTATATCAGAGTAAATGTGTAGTCTATTTTTTTAGCATGGCAGAATGTATTTTGTTTACTTTCAGTGAATTAATAATTTTTTAAATAATATTTTGTTTTCGACTTTTCAGTATACCATGCCCCCCACTCGTAGAGTTATCACGCTATTCACCCCCTAAAAGGGGTGCGCTCCCAGCTGAAAAACGCTGCCTTACAACAAACATTTTTACATTGGACTGTATGGGCACAAACGATACTTTGAGACACAAACACAACAAAATATACTGAGCGGGATTTATGAATTGTTTACTTTACAATATCAACAAGTGATGATTCATTCCATAAATGTCTATAATAATTACTCTAAATGTGATTTTTGAAGAATTTCACTTACAAAGATCTGTGGAGGTCACCATCCCTGTAATATCCTTTGCTACAGCACATGAACGAGAAATATCCTTTGAAACTGTGTGCTCCTTTTTTCTCATGTAGGAGAAAGAAGACTCACTCACTTAATCTCTCATTAAAAGGCCTCCAAAACTATAAAAATAAAAGACTTGGAACTTATTTCACATGTTCCTTTTCTAGAGTCAAGATCCACTAAGAGCAGCTTTTGCGGAAATTGATTACCAAGGAAAAATACGGGGAGTTAAATACAAAAATTCCTGTTTTTCAACTATTAAACTACTTGAAATTTAGCAAATATGTCTCTTTTGTTGTGTAGAGATCAGCAAGGAACGAGTTTATTAGAAAACCGATTCCAAAAGGGGGTTGAGTGGGTTATAGACTTTAAAAAATCCATTTCTTGAGCTATTTGATCTGAAGGCCTTAAATTTGGGCCTTAATTTTTTCTATAGTCTAGTAAGGATCCTTTAAAAAGGGGTTTTGCAAAATCTAATCCGAAGAGTAAAAAGCTAAAGGGAGAGTAAAATATAAATATGCGTCCGTTTTAGAATTTCAAGTCTTGCCCGTTTTTAAATCAAGATACGAGGAATATAAAAATATTTTTATGCTAGGAATTAGATATCTTTCTCAATAACTTAAAAACAATACACAGTCATACAACATTACGAAATGTCCAGCGAAACGGGCTAGTAAAGGCTGGTTTATTATATCGACGATTTCAAGAATATATATATATATTATTACGTAGATCCGGTTCAAGGAAGATAATGCAAAACAATCACACAAAAAATAAACAGTTCTTCAAGAGCGATGCGAATTTATTAACAAAAATCCAATCCTTTAAATACAGGATTCAGCAGTAATATTCACAGAGTAAATCTCCGAAGGTCTTCACACCTTCAACAGCAATCAAACACAATCACCAGTGTTTAAAAATGCACGTATGTAAAAGATTATTCACAAGCCCAGCCGAGCTAACCGCTAGTCAAAACAATCCTCACTACTCGCTGGTTTAATCCAGACTCATCGCCGTACCGGTGAGCATCTTTTTATAGGCGCGACAGAAACTTCCAGAAATATAGCCGTTCGCGTCATTGAGCGTGACACTAGTGGAGAGATCCACTACTTTCTAGAAGATTCCAGAGGGTTCCGAACTCGCCAACATGGTCGCCAAATTAACCGCCAACTTGGTCGCCAAAAAGGATGCCAACTTGGCTCTACCGCTAAGATTTCGCCAAGTTCTTATTGAATCGCCATTATAACGTAAGGGGCGGCATTGCTTGTGAATGGTACAATTTTAACAAGAAATAAACATAACATAAAGTAATATAAATGCATTAAACATCAAATAAAAATTATATACACTACTTACACAAAATTCGAAACAATATATATATTACCAATGATGCCGTTTTTATATCAGATGCTGTAAATAATTCTACAAAGAAGCGCTTATTGGCGATGTTATTAGTGAAGAATTTGTCTCTTTTTTGTCTATTTCATGTAATTTTGTCTCAATTCTGCTGCAACCAAACATTACGATTCCTTTTCGAAAGGCATAAAGTAAAAGAAATAATATGATATCTCTATGAAACACAATTAACCGTTAATACTTGGTAGTACATATCCAATACCGCAAATATTTCTCATTTATTTCGGCTGCTGTGCAACTGATGCACACCATGCGATTCAAACACAGTTCATCCCTTTTTTCCCTACTCTTTTTCGACTGTCTCGAAATAGTAGTATTGCAGCCAAAGTAAATTAGAATAAAATTTGTGGTGCCTCTGAGTACCATCGAGTTTTAAAGATATATTAACTATACTTCAAGAATATTGAATGAATGATTGTGTGTGGATTCTGTAGTATCACCAAAGAACGTTCTAATATATAATTTGAAATTATCCATTATATATTCACATATTTGCGACAAAGTACTATTCAATTATTTGAATGTAATGTATGTAGATACGTGATTTGTATAAATTATATAACAGTATTCTGTAGCGAACCTAAGTTCACGCTAGTGTGAAAGGCAACCAAAGATAGACTTGCATATGAAGCTTAACAATTTTATTCTATTCCATTCCAGGTCGCGGTAGCCTAGTGGTCAAGGTAATGGACTCGTGACAAGCATGTCATAAGTTCAAGCCTGGTACCGTTGAAATCGCTCCTTGCAAAGGGGGCCAATGCACGTTAAACATGCCGAGGTTCAAACGTCCTCCCGTTGATGTGAAGTGGAAGTTAGGAAATAGGGTGGCAGTTCAGGTGTCGTCCTAGTCACTTGACCATGTTTCAAAATTACGAGGTCCGTCGCTGAAAGCCCTGGTATAGCTGATGGTCGCAAATACATGATAGAAGCCGAGTTAGACTCAATTTTAATAATACTTAACATAAATATATGAAGACATTCAGATGCCTGGTTTATCCACTCTGGACACTGATAACAAGGCTCCGAGCCCTATGCCAACTTACGATGATGGTCCAAGATATATTCCTACGGATATAACTCAAACTAACAATTTCTTACCGATATCTTTATCATAAAATTCGATTAATTTAACTTTAAATAGGAACTTTCATTTACATAAGTCACGGTTCCTTTACAAAGAGAGTTCTTATAAATGAGAAACATTTCATTAAAAGCATTTCCTCTTAAGGATTTGTAGAAAAATCTTAAAAAGAACCTGTTACGAGGGGTGATTGATAAGTAAGGTCTCCAATAATATAAAATAAGTTTCTGACAATGCAAAATAATAACAGAGGTATCAGAAGGAAGGAAATTTATTACCTTTACATAACGTAAACTCATTTCTCAACATAGTCACCACTAAAAGTTACACACTAGTTCAATCATTCTATCCGTTTCTTCATTCCGTCCATTAAGAAACATTCTGGTTGGCTGCGTATCCATTTTCATACGGCTGCCTGAACTTTGGCATCCTGTATTCATCATTATAACACAGAAAACAAGAGGCAATCCATGGAATATCGTCATCCTGGTACTCCGAGTGTCAAGAAATTCAAAACTTTAATGTCAGCAACAAAAGTCATGCTCATGACCTTTTGGGATGCAAGTGGTGTTCTCTACACGGAATTTCTGACTAAAGGATTGACGGTGAATTCCACAGGTACTGTACATCGCAACGATAACTCAAGCACGCATCCGCAGAATTCGACCGGAAGGAAATGCCTTTCTTTTGCATCACGACAATGCAAAACCGCGTCGCAGTGCACAAACACAGGACGTCACGGGAAAACTGAAATTCACAGTGGTTCTACAAACTTCTTATAGCCCAGATTTGCCACCGTTGACTATTGATTGTTCCCAAAATTTAAGGAGACATTGAAAGATCAACGTTTTTTTAGCTGATGCTGAAGTTCAGGCAACCGCGCGCAAATGAACCAGACCAGCCAACCAGAATCTTTCTACATGGACGAGTGAAGAAATGAATGGAACACTATTGAACTGTCATTGGTTCTTATGTTGAGAAATGAGTTTACATTATGTAAAGGTAATAAATTCCGTTCATTCTGATGCGTCTGTTATTATTTTAACTTGTCAGAAACTTATTTTATATTATTGGAGACCTTACTTATTAATCACCCTCGTACAATTCTACTATTGCCATTCTGTAAATGGATATATACCAGTGCTTCTCAAACTGTGGGGCGAGCCCTCCTAGGGGGGCATGATAACCGTAGGAGAGGGGGCGAACATATTGAAAAGTCGGATTATTAAAATAAATATTAATTTATTGAAAGCAAACAAAAAAAATACATTCGACGTAATAAAAAAAACATTTACACTGATATAATACACCTATAAATGTATCAGTACTGCACAATGTATTTTATAATTAATTTAACAAAACTAAATTAAGAACAAGTTTAATAATTACCAGTGACCTCACGGGCTTGTCATGTATAAAATTATATTCAAAAATTAACATTTATCTTGATAATCTGTACGGTTTATAATTAATCCCTTGAGACTGCCGTTTAAACGTTAAGCGATTTGCTCCCCAATGCTCCCGTTTTGCATGTATGCACGCGTATGTGGTGTTTTTTTGGGGAGGGAATAACTAAGGAGTTCCTCAGAAATAGGTAAATCCTTCGCAAACACTGTCAAGGTCCTTTTATTGCATTCTGAAAGCCTTCTGAATAATATTATGGATAGCAGTAAACAGAAAAGATCTTTTTTAAAAGACGTATATATACGTCGGGGCAATCAACGATTTGGCTGAGCTAGACGTTTATATACGTCAGCGGCACTTAAGAGGTTAAAGTCGTCTTGTAGCTTTAGCATCAAAGTATCGCATTATCGAATTCAATACATTGTTATTGTATGGAGGGGGCGGATGAAAATTATGATTGAATATTGGGTCGCAAGTATTGAAAGTTTGAGAACCACTGACATATACAATAGTTGTCTACAGTTACATAATTATCTAATGTATTCTACTCTGTAAAATATATCCTTGTTTCTTTCACAGGCAGTCTTAACATTCTCTAATACTTCTGAGTCTTACTTAGAAAATTTCTTTTTACCCAGAAACAGTTTGTAGTAAAACAAATTAATATAGTTAAGAATACAGACAAAATCTTTTGTGATAGTTACTCTCCGAATTATTGTTCTTTTATAGTTATTCTTTAAATTATTCACACGTATAAGTACCTTATGCACTGTAAAAGTAAATACTATTACGAATTTACAGCAAAATTAAAAATTTATTTTTATTGGTTCGCTGTAGCATCATTATTACAAAAAGAAAAGTAAATATTTATTTCTTTATATCTCCAAGAATCAACAGAAAAAATTATCTATGGTTCAGAATATCTTAGATAAAAATTGAAATCCTAACAAAACTTCGCAATTACTAATAATCGTTCCTTATAAACCTTAACAATAACATATTACAATAAGTAATAAAATGCATTAAACTTAGAATAAAGTTATTTGCGGCTATGTAAACAAATATTTCACAAAAATACACTTAATTATAATATAGAATTTTCCTTAAGAATTTGCTTTTACCTTTTTTTTTATCGAAAATAAAACGAGTTAAGTTGAGATGCGAAGAAGCTAAAATTACTCTCAAAGACTTTAAAAAAAAAGACGTTAAGATTAGATATTATTTCGCTTCTTAAAGAAAGAAAATGTAATTTAAAGGAAGATAAAAGCGATTTTTCCCGTTGAGATTTGCATTTACCAAAGAGAGAAAATTATACGAATAGAAGAATATTCTTAATTTTCTTTTGCATCGTGATAGTCTAACCTCATAAAATGAAGTGGTCTATTTTTATTAAATTTGTTAGGGCTAATTTCATACTGACTTTTTAAAAACTCATTTTCGTCGCGATTCTTTTAGGAAAACTCAACTTCGATTCTTGAGTAAAAATACAGAGGTTAAAAAAAGAAAGTACCTTAGTCAATTCATAGAATATTTCTCATTTGATGTCGAAGTATTTCGAATAAAAGTGACATAATTTTTGTAAGATCAAGTTCAAATGTATATTTCTTTTTATTTGAAGTAAAAGTGAAATATGTAAATATGAGCTGATTCTTAATCATTTTATAATACAGTTTGATCTTATTTTATTTCAGATAATAATTAAAGAATGATACATTATTATGAATTTTCATACTTCTTTTAGAACTCAGACATTTAATGAACAGGCACAGACAAGTAATTATTCATCAATAATAGCAACCATGAATGTGGAATGTACAACGGATGTATCCGTAAGAACAATGCAGCAAAATTTAGTTTTGACGAGACATGTATAGAATAATAAGTGCTCCCAGACAAACAGACAGCTTCAAATAATAGTAACAATTAATGTAGAGCATACAACAAATGTGTCTGTAAAAACAGCTCAGTAATATTACTATTTATTGAATACTAGCTGCAAGTACCCGGCTTTTCCCGGGTTTAAAATAAGGTTTTCTGTAGAAGCTGTACAAACTGTTTATTTGCAAGCAATAATAGGGTACATTTATCTTAAAGCAATGTGATAGACAACATTTTTGGCAGTTCCATTTGGAGTGTGTACAAGAAGATTTTCCTCTTTGCCCACTCTGGAGCAGGCCACATACAACTTCCCATGAGAAAAGCCTGGTGTCTGCAAGTATGGTGTTGTCTGAGGGAATGATAGGTATTCTTGGAATGAAGACATCCTTACCTTTAGCACACCCTGTGAGTAATGAGGCTTGAATGACATGTTGCATCAGCTTTTTCACAATTAATCTTGTTCGATGGAATCGAAACCTGTTTAAGAGCCTTCCCCATGAAAAGGACTGCTGGAGGTGAGGTCCATCCTACAAACATGGGTCTGGAGGGAGGAGGGGGTCCTACCACCGTTCCCCCTCTCCCACCCTACACATATATGACCATCACTTTTACTTACATACTCATCATCTCATCATCAACACAAAAACATTCAAAATCACTCTCAATGACCAACTTGCATGATTTCCTTTTTTTTTTTTTGGTTCATTATCACACGGCTCAGAATAGGCACATGGAGAACTATTTTTGGCTGGAGGAGGCCACAGTGAGGTTGGGATGGAACGAAACCTAATTAAGAACCTTCCCCATGTAATGTTGTGTACGTGTACTAAATTTTACGTTATTTGGTTGTCTGGATCTTGAGTTATAAGGGAACAGACAAACAGACAGACAACAAATGCGTCTTATATGTATATAGATGTATAGAATATTGCGCCAAATAATAACAACAATGAATCTGGAGCATACAACAAATGTGTCAGTAAGAATAGCTCAGCAACATTAGTATTGATGGATATGAGTAGAATAATCAGTGTTATCAGACAAGTAACATTTAAAGTGGTAAGTACAACAGACATGACCGTAAGAACAATTCTGCAAAAATTATTGTTGATGAAATATTTATAGAATAATCAGTGCTACCACACAAAAATACTGCGTCAAATAACAGCAAAACCCAATGTGAGACGCATGACAGACATATGACATTCCAGAAGTTGATAGAATATTACTATTGAGAAAACTAGACTGGTGGTGACTTTCTAACACATGCCATCGACTGTCTTGCTTTTGCTGCACTCGTATCCATTTAGGTGGTTTCCTAGCAGGAAGGCATTTTCCGCTTAGGCACCTAGGCACATGATTAGGGCCCAAAAAATTTAGGGGTGCGAAAAATGGAGGGAAAAATAGAAAAAAATTAAAAATTACTACGAAAATACCACCGCCTGGCAAGTCATGAGAGAAGCATATCAGCCTTACCGAGAGTAAAGGCTGAAATGAGATCTACATGGAAAATAAAAACTTAACAATTTGATGTTGCAATGCATTCAAAATTAAATCGATCAATGGAAATTGATTATACAATGACATCGTCAATGATTTTTCAATAATCAAAACTCGAAGAAAACCTTACAGTGATAAGCGAAAAAAAGATGATAATTAATGAGTTAAAAACAGTTAATTCAATAATGTGTACTCTGCACTGTAATTACAAAAGATTTCATTTACTGTACAAATTTACAAAAGGGATTGGTGGTCATCCGTGATGACGTAATGTAGAAATGAACAAGAGTGGCCAAACCATGCTACTATCCTTTCCTAATGTCTGCCGGTTGCCAGTCCAAGACATGGTGGGTCCATAGGTGGTGGATATAGGTAAGACTCTCCAAAGAGCAAAAACAATTAAAGGGAAAAGAGTGAGAAAGTTAAGTGAAAATTCCACCCAAACCAAAACTGGCAAGGTAAGAACTGGATGAATAAGGGGAGGCTCTCAAAACAGTGTGGGAGGCGTAGCAATTTGCCTAACAGTGCCTAAGGCGCCAGGAAGGTTAAAAAGGCCCTGTACCCTGGGTGACTGAATAAATGTTTATTATTCGAATGAATAACTATTTCAATTAGTAGGAGCTGATGTTAGAGTTAGAATGTGTCGCAGACCCCACAAGTCAAGAGTTGAAGTTGTCAACATGGTACTGTGCAAACTGGTAGTGTTTTTAGATTGACCACTATTGTTTTACGTGCCATTGACTAAATCCTTTGTTCAAACAAACATTGTCTAGAAATGGTCATGTTCAGCTACTTTTCATTACCATTTGCAGATATTACAATAGTATACATGTATTCAATCAACGATGCACTTTTGATGTCAAAGTGCTGTGCTTCCGGCCCAAAATCATTAAACCTATCACACATGTAAGCGACATAATCAAAAGGTCAGTTAATACAGAAGATATGTTTATTATTACAAAAAAGAATAACACAGCTAGAAAAGTGCTACTCTAAAAATTATCTCCTTTCATCGTAAGTTTTTGAAAATAGAAAAGAAATTTCAACACAAACAATTTCTAGGTATTCACAATGAGGATAAATTCCTATATGAAACAAAACTTGCAAGCAACTTTTAAGAATAGGGTTTAATGTATAACTGTAATATTTCAATAAATTAAGATATACTGTAAATTATTTTGTTATTATCCTTCATATCATTTGTGTGTTATACAAAAAGAAACTTTCGGCACTGTGATAAAATTTGTGCTTTATATCCCAATATCATAGTTAAATCTTACCTAATTTGTATTTGGATGTTTAATGCATTTATATTACTCTATGTTATGTTTATTTCATGTTAAAATTGTACCATTCACAAGCAATGTCGCCCCTTACCTTATAATGGCGATTCAATAAGAACTTGGCGAAATCTTGGCGGTAGAGCCAAGTTGGTATCATTTTCGGAGACCATGTTGGCGAGTTCAGAACCCTCTGGAATCTTCTAGAAAGTAGTAGATCTCTCCACTAGTGTCACGTTCAATGACACGAGCGGTTATATTTCTGGAAGTTTCTGTCGCGCCTATAAATAAAGATGTTCACCGGTACGGCGATGAGTCTTGATTAAACCGGCGAGTAGTAAACATTGTTTTGACTAGTGATTAGCTCAGCTGTGCTTGTGAATAATCTCTTACATACGTGTATTTTTCACACGGATAATTGTGTTTGATTGCTGTTGAAGGTGTGAAGACCTTCGGAATTTACTCTGTGAATATTGCTGCTGAATCCTGTATTTAAAGGATTGGATTTTTGTTAATAAATTCGCATCGACTCTTGAAGAACTGTTTATTGTTCTTTGTGATTGTTTTGCATAAAATCCTGGAACCCGGATCTACTTAACAATATAATAGTATTTTGGAAATAATATATTTGATAGTAGAGTTTTCATTCACACACAGATTTTCATTCCAAATTCCTATTATATGAGATCTATACGGTTAATATGAAAAGTGACAATTAATGAATTCCTTTATTCATTTTCTACATCAAAAAACATCCATGGAGCTCTAAGATTCAATAGAAATAATTAACTTTTGATACAGATTAGTATAATATAATTCTTCTAATACAAAACCGTATTTTCTAGAGTTACATCATGATTTGTTGGCGACGTTTCATAATAACTCGCCAAAGAAAAATCTTCCTGATGGATATGAAAAGATTTATATTACTACAAGAATCGAGAAAAAAATTTTACGAAGAGATAATGCTCTTTAAAAGAACAGATACCGAGCTTGGAAAAAAAACTTTGTGCTGCCATTTAAAACGGTAATTTAAATTTATGAATTCATCTACAAATTTTGATTCACAAGGGAATTTTTAAAGCGCTTCTCTTCCTAATCTTAGTGGCATATTTTAAATGATAGATAGATATGCTCAAATTCTAACTCACGTTTTTCCAAATTTTAAGAATATGAAATGATACCCGCTACTTCAATATATTTTAGCCTCAAAAATGTATTTATAAAATTTTATTTATCCTTATTGAAAATGCATTATATTTTGCATATCCATCCTTTTTTGTAAATAAATAATTTTATACGCTTATAAGGTATTCTGAGGTATTATTAATAGATCACTTACTGCGCTCTTCGATATGGCTATTACTTAACATTTGAGTAAAATATAACGGTCTGATCTTTCCAATAGATATAAGTTATGAGCGAAAGATGTGCATTATTTAATAAAAGAACACTAAAGCATTGTATAAAAATTGTGAAGTTTCATTTTAAATATTGATAGCTTCTCTGAGATAAATGTTTTACCTAGAACAAAAAGTTATAAATGAAAAATTACAAGGTAATAAACTTATGTTAACCCTTACGTTGTTTTCTTACAGTAATATTTTAATAAATGGGTTAAAATATCTTTTAGGGAGTTTATCTATAGTTAACTTCAAATTTTATCCAATTAAGTTTGTTTTTGTAAGCGGTATGTAATTTATAAACAGGATATATGTGAAAAAATTGTTCATAGTTGAATCTTCATAGCTTCAAAATTAAACCATATTTTATCCATTCTACATAACAAGAAAAGAAAAATACATCAAGAAATATTAAGACGAAAATTCAATTGCAAATAATTAAATTTTGGTGAGAAGTTAAATGATTAGCTGGTATATACCACCCTCGCCCTACATTTCATTGATATGATGTACAACCTAGCTTGAGAATTATTCTGTAAATCGATCTTTCTTCTTTTCCAGCATTTTCTTCTTTTAAGCATTTTCTTACCGATCTAATTTAACATTGGAAATAATTTGTCACTTAAATTCTATAAGAGAACATCCACAAATTTTGCATATCAATGCTAAGAGAAGTAACAGTTTGTATAAAAGCCAACGTCTTATTAATTGGTAATCTATATGTAGCTGATTTTTAAATAACTCATTAAATTCCTCCGAAACGTAAATGTTTTATTTACTATGAGTATTCTTCACATTTTCCCAATTTAAATTTTGGTGCATTATTTTTATTTCACATGACAGTGTATTTAAGAGGAACGTTTGAAACGATTACAAAGAAGGATATAAATAACTATCCATTAAATAATCAGGTTCAGTGGGTTCAAATTATTCTTATTATAATATTCTCAGAATCTTTACAAATTATACATGTATTTAAATTTTGTTAGAGAATTTGAAGCATTGCAAAAGTGATTTCAAAAGCTTTCTCTTTTAATTCAACAAGTAACGTATGAAGGAAGGAAGATTCGATCTGGGCACCTTCCGTTCCGAAAACGAGTATTTTAAGCCATCACGCCAAAACGATCGTCATCGCATGATGGCTATTACTGGTTTATATCGATATCACACCACCTGGCCTGCATCCCCCTCTCCTAACTAACACACGACAACAACGGTAGGACATTGAATTTCGACAGATTTAAAGTGCATTCGCCTTCTCTATGTGGTGGATCGTCAGTGGCATCAGAACTCGAGCCTGCGACAATCCATGATTTAGTGACTATACTCTTTAGGCTACCACGGTCACAACCTCGTAGTATATCGGGCAGTAAGCGCACGCGGTCATAATCACGTTAACCTTCTATATCAATGGCATTTGCCCACTGCATTTTAAAACACGTTTATTTTCTATAGTGCCATTATTATAGTGAAGATACACTTTCGCCACAGCAGTCCGTAAACATTTCACAAACAGTGCAACTTTAAAGTGGTGTTGCTCTGGACGCAAAAGCCAATGACCATCCCCTTTTGTAAGTCAGTGAATTGGATATTTTACTTATTACACAGCACTGAATGATTTGTTCCAAAAATAGCCTGCATTTTCAATTTTTACACCCACCAAAGTTGGACAGTGTCAACTGCCCGCTATCGGTGATTGCGTGTTGCTTATGCGCTGAAAACAAGTTGTGATAGTAATAATGCTTCTCGAATCAGTATGTAATTTAACACAATTCGTTGATTCAGAAACTTCTTCAGTGATCTCTAAATAATGAAAGATTAAAAAAGTTGTACATACCTATTCAAATAGAATTAAAAGATATTTTGTATTCCTATAAATCCGATGACAATTATTTTTGAAATTAAGTATAATAATAAAAAGATTTATTATTAAATAGGAAGGAATATATGAACTTCATCTTTAAATCATAAAAATGTGTGTGTGTGTGTGTGTGTGTGTATGTGTGTGTGTGTGTGTGTGTGTGTGTGTGTGTGTGTGTGTGTGTGTGTGTGTGTGTGTGTGTGTGTGTGTGTGTGTGTGTGTGTGTGTGTGTGTGTGTGTGTGTGTGTGTGTGTGTGTGTGTGTGTGTGTGTGTGTGTGTGTGTGTGTGTGTGTGTGTGTGTGTGTGTGTGTGATTGGCAACAGATATTGTTTGATTGTTCTTTTGTTGAAAGGCAACTTTTAACGATAAAAATGTTTGCATTTCAATTATAATCATGCATATAGAGATAAATTTTTTAGTGAGATATCAAAAAAATTGGTTTAAATAAAAGGCATGATAGAAAGCATGGGTATATGTACGCAAATATACTTTTTAAAGAGTAACTGTTTCTTAAAAAAATAAACAATGTATATATATTTTCTAAAGAGGAATTGGATTTTTTGTTCGTTATTTTTTTTTACTACAAAGATAGTTATACTCAAAAAAAAAATGTATGCAAATTTGTGCATATATTTGCATACATTTTTTTTCAGAAAATTATATCAACACACACAGTTGAAAACAGTGTAAAAAAAGTAAATTCAAATTTTTTTAATTCCTTCCTCATGCATCGAATTTAAAATGTTAACTTAAATTACAAAAAGTACTAGAAAAAAAATGCTTGTGCAGAAAAAAGTTCCATAATTTTTTTCCTTTGATTTTTTCCAAGACTGAGCTGAAGGTATACATCGAATTTATATTGTGTTAAAATAAGCTGTTTTTTTTAATTTAAACTTCATTCACAGAGAGTTTAATGTTATTGATATAGTCAGTTAACTTTTTAATTACTAGTTAACTATTAGTGAACATTTTTTTGCTAATAGTTTATCTATTCTTTTTTACTATTTTATTCTAGTTACAAAAATGCAATTGAGTTAGGTTTTAACAAAATTAAAAACTAAAAATAAAGATAGATGCGTTTTTCTTACAATAAGAAAACTTAATAAATATTATCAGAATCTAAAGAAGCTTACAAGGAATTATTTGAATGTTAGATGTAACCTTATATATATATATATATATATATATATATATATATATATAACATTTTTCAGATATTTAAAAATTTATTAGAAAGTTCACAACTATAAGACCAATAATTGAATTAATATATATATATACACAGGTTTAGAAAATAAAGTGTTAAATTAAATTATTGTTAAGTTGGTTCTTATTTCCTTTTATTTTTATTTTTCTATTTTTTTTCCCTTTGTGAAAACGAATTTATTCTACTATGTTGATTCTACTTTTTTTAAGCCAGACGACATCACACGAAATTGTTTATTTAAATAATTAAGTAGTTTAAAAGTTAAGTAGTTAAGTAGTTTTCGTGTTTCATATTAAATTTGATTCTTTAAAATATTTGTAAGAAAATACTGATATCGTTAAACGTGTACTACAGCTTTTCTCAAACCACGGGGTGCCCACCCCCTTAAAGGGGCGTGTTAAACTTACGTGGGGGCCGTGAGCATGTGAAAAAGTAAAAAATCAATAATTATCAATTTACTATAATGAAGTATAACAAAATGCGTTCTGACATAATAAAAAAAATAAAATACACATCCACACTGGTATAATATACTTAGAAATGTATCATTACTGCACAAAGTATTTGATAATTAATTCGTCAATAATAAATTAAAAACAAGTTTAGTAATTACTAGTTCCCTGGGCTTGTCAAGTTCAAAATTTAATACTTACTCGCTTTATACTTAATCGCCTTACATCCAAGTGCATTATTATTGTATTCAATACATTGTGTTATTGTATGAGGAGGGCGCGATAAAAATTGTGACGTAAAATTAGTTTACAAATATTGGAAGTTTAAGAAGTACTGGTGTACCATTTCATAAAGAGTATTAGCCCCCAACCACCATTGCAACTATGATCACCTTTTAAACTTGGAATACCATGACTTAGGAAAATATCTAATTTTGCAAGTTACAAACAACTTCTATATCTTTCTTGCTTAGCCCCGATGAGAAAAGATTCATATTGATGGCCAGAAAAGCATCAGGGTACTTTGCAAAGCTAGTTAGCAGGAGCGTCGTGTGCAGTCAGGCATTGATTTAATGATAAATGACATAGGTTGTACTCTGAAGAAATGCAATGAACTAACAGCTGTAGCGCGCTTTCAATATATGCTACAATAAGTGCACGGCAAACCTTAATCTCTTGTCAGAGAATAAGTTGGTAATGACGCCTCTGTGACAATATGTCATTATTCAAACGCGGTGCATTCTCTTTTTTCAACCATTTTTACACTAACCGGTATACCTTGGATCCGTGTGGTGTATTGACCTGACCATTAATAGAGAGAACTAACATGCTGCTTCAAATATAACTGTCTCCACCGTAGTCGAAGGTCATTCCACAAACTCGAAGTCGGGGAGTCGTGACACTGAAGATACGTCATGTAAAAAGGCTGATGTTCGTTAAATCTGCCGCGGCTTAGTTCTCCCATGGGTTAGACGTGGAAGTTCGGGGTGAAGACTCTGATGTCGTCTTCGTCACTTACCGAGGTTCAAAATTACAGTACACATCTCTAATATCCCTAGCTCTGCAAGTGTAAACTTTAAGGAAAATATTAAATCGCATCTAAATAGGATCTCTTATTCCTTCTTGAAACTGTATGTCTTCAGTTGACAGTGATCCGGAATTTCACTTTCCACTTCCACGAGACAAAACAGCTCTACCGATTTGTTTCCATTACCTACAAAACCAGCCCATTCTTCTCTAAAATAGTGCTCACCATGAACGGGGACCATTGTGTTTCCAGTATAACACAGTGAACTGCAGCTTTTTCTGACCACTCCTTCTTGGTTTTGCATTTTCCCTCTTGAACAGTACAATACATTAAACAGAGAATACATTTTATAAACTATAAATATGCTATATTCCAACATATACGAGGTAGGATTCAAAAGTTCCCGGACTAAGCCTTTAACATGAAAAATTTTCGGAATAGAGCAACTGCATTCTTTGTCACTGCATTCTTCCCCTTTTCTAAAAGAGTTTGTCCCAAATCATGTGGTCGGTCGCTTGCTACGGCGTCGTATTTTGTAAGTGGATGCAATTCTTTCAGAGATTGAAAGAAATTGCGTTTGTTGAGCGGAGAATATCCAATTTTGTGTTAGCTTGGAAAAGAGTGGTATGGAGGTTTTATGAAAATGTCCCTCTAGGGTGCCCTTCTCCTGGATTCTGCGTGAGCTAGAGGTGTAGGATTAACAAAAGGACCAGACGTGTCCATGTTCTTAATATGACTTTATTAAGAACTAGAACTTAAGCTTTTAACAGAGTAGATAATAAATATATATGAGAGAATCTACGATGAACAAACACACAATTTAAGTAATATCAAAATAACCTAACTCGGACCTACTATCAATATCTAACCCGCCTAATCTTAATTCCAATAAAATCGTAAGTCCTAATATTAAATAGTCAATCCTACCTTAATCCAATCTTTGATCCGATATTAAGGAAGTTGCGTCTTTACTCGAGTGCAATGGTATGCACCTTGACCTAATGGCTCTAACTTCGGGGTAAACTCAATTGGCTGTCACTTCACGATTGTATTAATCTCTAACATAACATTCCCCAAATTGCCACACCGCTTACTGAAACTTCTGATATTTAAAAGCTATCTAATTTGCATCTTTCCTTCACGTTTCACTTCTTGGGTTTTGGTTGGAAAAGAGTTGCCATTAATCTTGGCCCCAAAAGAACCCAAAGGACCTTATTTAAAGAGAAGACGCGTGAGCCCGTCGCAACTTACGATATATTGAAGTATGTTTAAGGCAGTGATACATTACCGCGAACTAAGATTTTGAAAGGCATCGACATTTCAGAGAAAGCAGAGAAAATGTCAAAAACGACGAACGCTCTGGACGTCCACAGACTACCTGCACCGCTGAAAACATTGAAAAAGTTTCTGCGGCGGTAAATAAGAACATACTTCAAACAACGACTGGGTGGAAATGAAAACAACTGTTTTGCCTCATCTTTCTTACTTCCCTGATTTCGCTCCCTGAAATTTCGGAATATTTCCTGAACTGGTACATCACTTGCAGTGTCATCAATTTCAATCGGCAGATCAAGTTAAAAGTGCATCACAGGCTGAATTAAAGGACTCACTAAAAATGGATTTCCAAAAATGTTTCGATGAACTTTACAAGAGATGCCAAAAGTGCACTCTTGCTCAAGGGTCTTATTTCGAAAGAGGGTGTACTTCAGCAACTTAACTGCTAATATTTTTTTAAGATATAAACTCGGTCCGGGAACTGTTGAATCATACTGCGTATAATAGCAAAAATATAAATATTTACATTTTGAAACAAAGAAATATTTCGCTTTATAAATTTTTACTTTAATTTGAATTCCAATAAGCTTAAATGTTTTTCCAAAGAGCTATTCAAGATATTTTGGAAGTATTTGTGACGGAGCTTTACCGTGTTTTCCCCACTAATCCTCTTGGGGAATCTTTGGGGCCAGCATTGAATTATTTCACATTCAATCCTCTCAAGAAGAAACCTCGATATTCAGATTAGTTAGTAGATATATTGTGGAGGTTTAGTAATCGCGAAGAAGAAGGAGAAAGGAAGCTGAGATGCTGAACGCCGTGAGCTGATGGTAAGGATTTAAACTTAGAAGCGTAATTATAGAACTGGTTTTTTAGCGAGTCAAAGAAATTAAGGAAAATTGAGATTCACAGGATAACGTTACTAAAAGTTAAGTGGATAGGATTCCAGACGCTTATTTACATAGAATTTAGGGTTACGTTATATCACTCCTGATCTCCTTCCTAGCGTAACACTGTCTTTGAATATATTTGAATTGATAATAATAAATTGGTTTTATTATGTCTATCTTGAGTCATCAATCATTACCTCCCACAAATCTAGGTCGAGTAGATGAAGAGATGGTATCCTCAGATCGAGGGGTATCACATATTTTTCTGTTCATTTAATTGATATAGAAGTAACATTCTAAAGCAAAACTTCTTATGGAATTTTCAAAAATATATATCTGCTTTTTATTTATCAGACAATTTTTCTACAGAATTGTTTTTATCAACAAAAAATTTAGTTTTAAGTACATATCAGATTTTTAATAAATATAATTTGATATCATCTGTTATGAACGGATCTTTTTAAATTTTAGATATACTAATAAATGGTAATAAAAAAATATTTTGGAAGAAAACTTTTAAATTAAATTTTTCTAAGTTTAAATTAATTTTTAGTCTCATGTAGCTTTTATCTAAACTATAATGTAAGAAAATTAAACACTTTATATAAGAATAAATTTTAAATTAATTATGATGTTTTATAATATTTTTGTGGAAGTTTATGTTATATATATATATGCTTAAAAATTATAAAACTTTCTAAAAGTTACAATAAATCATTTTAAGCAATGCATCGATTTTTAACTAAAAAATTCATTTTTGTTAAGATTTCAATATATTTAAAAAGCATAAGATCATTATTTACGTATTGAACGCGCATAAAATTTATGCACTCAAGCCGAACGTAAATCATATACATTTTAAATATGTGCATAATCTAAAAATGCATAAAATTTATGGATATGTCTGGAAGAATAACTTAATCGATTTCTAAAATGCAAACATATAACAGGGGATATAGTAAAGTTTTAATTGCTGCTAAAAAGTGATCTAGATAGAACTTAATTACTATTTGTTATCCTTAAGACATTTTTCTGCATTGTCATCCTCCTGAGTTACCAACGTTTTTGACCTTTCAAATGCCTCATTGTCGAACTCAACAAATTGGCCCAAAAACCATTGTTCCATCTCTTAAATGATGAAAAATATCCGACCCTTCAATGGTTTTTATTTGAGCTCTAAAAAGGGAATAAAATTATTTGGGTAAAATTGGGAAGAATAGAGTGCATTTTGTGTGGAAATTTTTTTAAACCCACATGCTTTAATACCTAAATCTGAGAAAAATAATCAGATCATTTCCCAAGTCAGGGGCCCCGGTGTTATCAAGCATATTTTATTTAATCGTCTGCCCAGAACATCCGTCTCTCAAACGGGGATGACTTGCTTTGATGCCTGTAGTGGCCTAGATAACGCTGTGGAGTGATTTTGGGGATGGACTGCCTTGACATCTTCAGTTGGACTCTACCCAGTAAGACAGGGTTTCTCAAACTGTGGGGCGCACCCCCTGGGGGCGTGATAACTCTAAGAGGGGGCGCGAGCATATTGAAAAGTCGAAAACAAGAGATTATTTTTTTAAAAAAATATTAATTTACCGAAAGTTAGCGAACGAAATGCATTCTGACTTATTAAACAATGAAATACAAACTTATACTGATATAAACCACATATAAAATACATTGTTCGTACTGATCCATTCATAATTAAATTAACAATACTAAGTTAGAAGCAAGCTTAATAATTACCAATGCCCTCATGGGCTTTTCATATATAAAATTATATACAAAAATTAACACTTATCTTGATAATTTTTTTTGTACGGTTTATAATTTATCCCTAAATTGCCGATTAAAAGTTATGCGATTCACTCCCAATGCTACTGTTTTTTAACACGTAGGTGAGAGCCTGTGGTGTATAGAGGGAGAGAAAAGTAATAAATAATCAAATCCTTTGACATAAGTAAATAATTCGCAAACACTGCACGCTACGTTCGGAACCGTGATTTTTTCAAAAAGTATAAATGGGTAATATTTATGATATTTGTGTCACTTTGATTAGAAATGTACATAAAATTGTTTTAAGAATGTAACAATAAAAAATTATTTAATGATATTTTGACAAAAAAAAAAAACATAGAAGACTCATTTTCAAATTATTTCCTTTTGGAAAAAAGCTTTATTATAATAAAATTTCTCCGATATGCTTAGCCTCTCTACAAAGGTTCAACTAAATTTTTTTAAAAATATAACTTAAAATGGGTTTTCCCTATTTTACGACAAAGAGGGAGCAATTTTAATAAAAAACGCCAAATTATTTCAAAGGGGGGTAACTCTGAAAATAATGTAATTTTTTAAAAAAACCCAGTTCAGACTCTTTGGGGAAGTCTTTTTCTTTTTTATAAGATAAATATTTTTATTTTAAAAGCATTTTATATAAAGGGGAAATTTTTTTAAAAAAGATTATTCTAAGTTAATTTTTGCCAAAAAAATTGTATTTAAATAATTTTTTTCTCAAAAAGTCCTAAAACAATTTTTTTACATGTATTCTTATCTAAGTGACACTAAATATCATGAAAATTATCCATTTATGTGTTTTTTTAAAATCAAGGTTCCGAACGTAGTCGGATACCTTAAGGTAATAAAATTCAAAAACATTTACGTACCCGTCTGTCAGACTGATGTTCCTCAATCCGGCAAAAAAATTGATGTTCCGGGGCCCGAGGGTTAAAGCATCCTTAGCAGTTTGTTCAGCTTTGGCATTAGTAATGTTCTTCCCTTTCTCCGCGTTGTCAGTTAAGATGGCTCCATGACAACCCTTC
>BMAV01017671.1:0-13816 GCA_019973955.1 Trichonephila inaurata madagascariensis | reverse complement strand
AATTTTCCCCTTTTATGGACCCATATTTTCTTTATTTTTCGTCGCTCCCTTTTCATACATCAACAATTTATTGAATACAATAATAATGTATTTCAACGCTAAAGCTACATTGCAGCTTTTTTATTATAAACTACACATATTATCAATATATGTATTATATATATTTTGTATATGACAAGCTCATGAAAGTCACTAGCAATTACTAAACTTGCTTTTAATTTATATATATAGTATTGAGAAATCAATTATTAAATACTTTTTGCCACACTGATACATTTATAAGTATCTTATATCAGTGTGGATATGTATTTTATTTCTTATCATGTCAGAATGTATTTTGTTTTACTTCCATTCCATAAATAAATAATTATTTTAAATCTTTTATTTTGAATTTCTCAATATGCTCGCGCCCCCCACGTAGTTATCATGCCCCCAGGGAGGCGTGCCCCACAGTTTGAGAAACGCTGGGTTAGAACATAAATCTTTTTTTTTTTCACATGTGCACGAGTCTTTTTTTTTACTTCCATTTTCAGAAAAACTAGACATCATGGTAAAAAATTGCTGACGCAAACATTTTCACTTTTATAGAGTTGTAGCTTAATCTTTTAGTCGCCAAATCTGGAAACGGTATAATGAATTAGTCGCCAAACCTGGAAATCGTTATTCCTGGTTATCCTGATCAGGATAATGGAACAAAATTATGAAATTATTGTATTGTCATCGGTCCTTGACAAGTGTGTTAAATTTCGAATAATCTGGCCTCTTAAAGGGGTAAAAATCGAGTTCAAAGATTCCGTTACAAACAAGTGAAACTTATAAAAATGTATTAAAAAAAGGTGATAAATGGCAGGGATTTTCCCAATAGATAGTTTTTTTATATGGTGTGGTAATGTGTGGACGAAGTAAATCTTTTAATGGCGATAAGCATTGAATGTTACGATAGTGTTTAAACTGACGCTAACTGCTGTGTAATAAGGCCTGGGTTCCAATTTCAGAGAAGGATGGATGCTTGCAAATGTATAGTACCTGCGCGGCAGGGAGACATTTTAAATATTCCTCAAACCGAATGTCCTTTTGAGAGCTTGGTGAAAGAGAAAGAGAGGCCCCTGATACCCCCCCCCAAAGAATTTCCTCCCTCATAATTGCGGTGGAACGGAGCCAAAACGTACTGTCACCTGCACGATGCTCAAAGCTGCGACTAATGACAGACGTAAAGTAGTTCCTTGTCGTTATGAACTTCTTATGTCGCGATCTAACACTGTCGATCGGGTGGCATTAGAAACAACGTAAAAATTCTTAAAAGTGATAACTATTTGCTTCCACACCTCCCCAATATTGGAATGAAAAAAAATGTATGTTTTTTTTTCTGTGACTCAAGAGAAATCTTGAAAATTAATATAACTCTCAGAGGAATAGACTTGCCTCCAAAAGTCTGCCTACAGGCAATCATCTTATGTGTTTATGCTATAATTACTATTAAAATCTCGCTTTAGAAAATCAAAATACTTGTCAGAGATTCTTCAAAATTTCCTTATTCATACAACAGCAACAAAATTCACCTTAACAAGAAAAAACAAGAATGACCACCAAATAATCATCAACCATCCGTGCCAAAAGTCTGCGTACACTTACAAAATGTAACCTTTAAAGACCTTTTATTTTAAAATAATTGCACTAAATCGTGCTTAAGCTTCTTTTACCATTTTTAATGGATTTGAGATTAGAAAGTTTTTGTGGTTCCATGGCAGGCAACAGAATAGAGACAGATATATCATCGAAAGATAAATCATCATGGATCTTCAGAAAAGGGAGAAATTTTTAAAGCAATTGTTGAAATTATATTAATAAGAGACATTCATTGTGATTCAAAAAGTGTTCATAAATTACCAATCAACTAAAATATTAACATCCAAGCCAAAATCCGGCCACCCGTCTGCAGTGTCACCTCGAGAACCTTGCTTTGTAATTCGTTCTATAAAAACAAATCCAAGACTATAAGATTCACGAATAGCTAAAAGTGTGACTGAGATCTTGTAAAAAAAAGTGTGACTTCAACCCAGTGCTTCTCAAAGTTTCAATATCCGCGACCCAATATTCAATTATAATTTTCATCGCGACCCCCTCATACAATAACAATGCATTAAATTCAATAATGTGTGTGAGCTATACTTTGACGCTAAAACTACGATACGATCTTAATCTCTTAAGTGTCATCGGTGAATATAAACATCTCGCTCAGTCAAAACGTTAATTTCCCAGGACATATATATACGTCTTTCTGCAGGACGAACTGCTATCCATAAAATTATTCAGAAGGCTTTGGAATGCAATAAAAGGATCTTGACACTGCGAAGGATATACTTATTTCAGATTATTTGCTTCTTTATTCCTTCCCCCACAATACATCGCATACGCGCCCTTACGTTGAAAGCAGTTGGCACTGGGATAACTTTTAATCGGCAGTCTCAAGGGATTAATTATAAATCGTACAGATTATTAAGATAAGTGCTAATTTTTTTATTTAATTTTATGTATGGCAATCTCATGTTGTCACTGGTAATTATTAAACTTGCTATTAGTATTGTTAAATTGATTAGAAAATATATTGTGTAGCACTGACACATTTATATATATATAGGTCAATTCTCTACTAACAAGAGATCACATCCAAACAATAAACTCGACAAACACATAGACAGCAGGAAAATCACACAATGAAGGACAAAAGAGTAATCGAGATAATAAATATAAAATGGATGCTGCAGTGCCATGAACAATACTGACTTAGGACAGTTAGTATATAAAATTAATTTATATAAAAGTGGGTTGAAAATTTTTTTGGCCACCCAAACCCTTTCCCCCTTTTTATTTGTAAATAACACTGAGAAAAACCCAATAGGAAATAATGGATAGAAATATCTAAATCCATTAAAGAAAAGGGTAACTTCCCAAAAAAGAACTTAAAATGCAAAGCCCGCGCCAAAAATTTTGAGGGAAAACCCAATTTTTTTGCCAGATTCTATCCCCCAATAAAATTTAAATAAAAAGGTAGGCTGAAATGAAAAAAAAATTTTAAAATGGAAAAAAAAATTAAAAAAAGTTGATATTATAAAATTTTATAATAAAAGGAAGTAAATATGAAAAAAAAATAATAGAAAGTAATTTCTAATTTTAATTAGACATGGAATAACTATATCAAAATATTTGTTTATAGTAATAACCCATTACCCAACCCTCTTAATTTTTTCCCCTAACTATTTTGGTTTTTTATTTATATAAATTAATAAAAAAAATTTGGGGGTATTTTTTTGATTTACAATTTTTTAGTAAAATGTGTAAGTTTTTTATAATGTCTGTTTTTTTGAAAAGGGGAAAATTTATTAGTTGTATATAATTAAAAACTTTTTTTGAATATGAAAATTTAATTTACTCTCCCAATGGGGAAAACTTTTTTAAAAATTGAAATTAAATTCTTCTTTTTATTCATAAATTTTTAAAAAACTTTTAAATTTTTTCCCTATAAAATTTTGGGAAAATGAAAGGCCAAAAAATTTCTTCATTGTTGTTATTTTTTTGTCTTGTTTTTAAAATTAAGATATTGGGGATAAAAATTAATGTTGGGAAATAAAATTGGTTTTTTCCCAAAGATGATTATATCATCTATATAACGATAAATAAAAAAAGAATTATTAATGTAACTACTTTTAAAATAATTTTAAATAAAAAAATGTAATATATCAATGTAAATTTTATTTTTTGTCAGAATGTATTTTGTTTTTTTTTACTTTCAATAAAAATTTAAAAATTTTTAAATAGTCTTTTTTTTTTAACTTTTCAATATGCCCCGCGCCCCCCTCGAGGTTGTCACGCCCCCAAAAGGGGGCCCCCCCCTTTAGAAACGCTTTCTTTAACCACAACCCCAAGGGGGAAAGAAAAAAGGGTGACTATCACGGGGCCCAGTTGCACCCCAAGAAAACCCTTCATCTCTTTTGTGGAAGAGCCAAAAAAATTGACCTTGCCCAAAAAAATCTAAATAGGACATATAATTATTTTTAAAAATGGGTTTTATTCCAATTTAAAATAATTTTTTTTTTATAGCCCCAAAAGGAAAAAAATTTTCCGGGAAAAAAATTCCCGGGCAAACTTAAAGAATCCTTTTTTAGACTATAGAATGGAGGGGGGAGTCGAGAGTGCAAAAGCCCTTTTGGGTGGTAATTTCCCCCAATTTATTGGGAAACAAGATGTAAAAATTGGATTGAACTCTTATTAAAATAAAAAAATCAGGAATATGCAGAGAAACTTTGGGGGGGTGATGATTTTTTCTTCCAGCCTCAAAAAGGGACCAAGCAAAAAAGGCTCCCCATAGTTAAGATTGTAAAAAATGGCTATTTTGGTATGTCCCAAAAAAACCCGTAAGCCATCCCAGTCCCAACCCAAAACACAATACGGGATTTTTCGGATTTACTCCCAGTGAATAATCAAAAGGGTCAAAAAACATCCCAAGGAAAAAGCCCCAAATCTGTCATAAAAAGAATGGAAACAAATATGCAACAAAATGAAAAAACTAAGTTTTGTTAAATCCCTGCTAAATATATTGAGAGATTTAAAAAAAGGGGAATAGCTTAAAAAAAAGTATTTTAACTTTTAAAACAATTATTATATTTGTAAAAAGGGGTTTTTTTCCCCGTATAGCAGACTTTTTTAAGCACACGATTTGTTCGTTCCCCAAGTTATAAATATTTGTTTTTTTTTACGTAATACTGAGGTAATTTTTGGGTTATACAATTTGGTTTTTTGAGCCGGTGAATCAATAAAAATAGTATTGATTCAGAAAATTTCATTTAATAAGGATCTTTTTATGAATAAAGATGATCGCCTTCCCGAATTTTCGGAGGAAAATTTATGTTTATTAATTTTTTGTTTTTAGTTTTTTTCTCTAAAAAAAAGTTCATCCTTTTAAATGAAATTTTTGGGAAAAGTTCCCTTTTAAAATTTATTAATTTTAAAATTTTTTTTAAATACAACCCATATTATAATGGATACGAAAACAATGTTCCATTTTAGTCAATGTTTTAATGTATACCTTATTTTTTTCAAAGAAATGGGTATAAAAGGGTTCTTAAAAATTTTGGTTGGGCGGCCCCTTTTGTAAAAGCGAACACGGACCCAAGGTTTTGAAAATTTCCCCCCCGACTTAAAATTCTTGATCATACATGTTCTAGTAGATTTTCGATAGGGGCAATTTAGCGATCCTTTGGTCCAGTATGGGGACCTTTTAATTTTTTTTTTTCAGGGGCCCTTTAGGTCTGTAAAAAAGGAAAATCCCAACGTAATAAACCCGGTTCCCGGGGGCCACGGGCCACAGTTTTAAAAAAACCACTTTATATAGAGTATGCTAAAAACAAAAACCTATAGTTTAGTAAAAAATTAAAAATGCTTTTTTTAAAAAATTTTTACGTAATAATTTTTGGGAAAAATTTGGCATGTCATATCTTTTTCCCTTTTTTTGAACTTTTAGGTTTTGGGTTAAAATTAATGGAAAATTGTAAAATATAGTCATTTTGATTATTTTTTTGCGTTAATGAGTTTTAAAAATTAATTTAACAGTTTTTTTTTGAATCTTGCATCAAAGTATGCACAGTTAAAAAAAAATTTGACGCTTTTAAATAAAGGATATACGTTCGTTAAAATCAGTATTGTCTGGTTTTTCATCAAATATCTGTCAAAAAAAAATTTTTTGGGAAAATTAGCTATTAAAATGATTTATTTTTTCAAAAAAGAAAGTTACTGCAAAAAATAAAAATTTTTAAAAGCCCGAAAAAAAAAAGATACTTAAAGTGTTTTAAAACGTGAAACGTTGAATTTAACTTCGTTATTTCCAGATTTTTGTTCTTCCAGAACATGTGAACAAAAAAAAATAGTTTAAATCACAAAGTTTGAGTAAACATGTATTTTTGTTCTGATTTTTAACCCTTTATATCTCATGTAATGTACATATATTTGTTGTAATAATATATAATCATAATCCATTAGAATAATTTATAATGGATAATGTAATATTCTCGTGATAATCTATATTCAAAATAAAATGTATAATTCAGCTATAAAAAAACTGGAAAAATTTTGAACAACTTTTCAAAAAATAATTGTTAAGTAATTCAAGAACGAATTTGTGTAATTTAAAGTGTTTTCGAGAATTCTCTTACTTTTTGTGTCATCATTTTACGAAAGTAGTTTGCTTGAAATCAAAATGAGAATTTTGTTTCCATTATACTTCAGATTATATCGAAAATTAAGATTATATTAAAATGATTTTCGAAATTACGATTATATAAAATGACTTTCAAAATTAAATGTTTTTTAAAATGTTTTTTCGAAATTAAGTATAATTTTCCCAGTTTTCCTTTCGTAATACCCACATTTTTTTCACAAATTTTGAATAAAAAAAAATGAAGAGAATATTAATATGAAAAATTCTGAAATGGATATTACTTAACATGGAACCGCAGAATTTTTTAAGATAAATTTAAAATTTGATGGAAGAATATTACAAAATTTATCTTTACATTTTTTTAGAAATAAAAATTTTATTCAACGCAGGCAAACATTTGTTTTATTACTGAAAAAGAATAATTATCAGCCTAATATTTACTATTATCTGTGTGTGAGAATAAAAAAGATACTAATAAAACTTAGAGTAATACTAAGTAAGATAAAAACAAATATACTCCACCTGTTGATATAATTGAATAGCCTTATCATGTTTTAACAATTAATGATAACTGGCTTTTGAAAATATATGAAGTACAACAAAGGATAATATATATCCAAGATATTAACATTTTAATGTAGTTGGAAAGTAATATGACGTCATAATTGATTAATATATTCTAAACTTCCTTGTATTCAATAAATTATGTTTAACATTCCTATTTTTATATTTATTAAAATAGTAAGTAATATTATGATTTTATCCACCTGAATTAATGCTGTAAAATGGCAAGCCATAATTTATTTATTCTAAGTATTTTATTTGCACAAAATTAATAGCGGCAGCAGATAATTCCGATAGTTGGCTTTGGGCGTGGCAAGAAAAAGAAAAAGAAACAGATACAAATGTAAGGGAAATATTTTTATATATATCTCTGATCTTTTCAAAATAACTTTCTCTCTTGACTCAAATTAATAATTGTTATGATAAGAATTAGAAGCAATTTCAGGAAACGTTTGAATCAAAATATCCTTTAATACTTTCGCTCGTGATTCTTTTCTAACCTTTGCTTGATATTTTTACTTCACGTTTTCCTCGCAAAGTATTAATTATTTTTACTAATAAAAATTATATTTATAAAAACATTAAAGTATATTTTTGTAAACTGAAGTTATTTATTAAATAATATTTTGCTTTGTTTCAAACAATTTACCGTGGAAGACATATCAAATATGAAATATTTTTGTCAATTTTCTACTTAATATGAATAGAAAATATTTTCAATATTTATTTTCTTCAAGTGAGTGTTTATTAACTTCGCACTATAAAGCAACCCGAGGGCTATTGGCAGAATGCCCAAGGGAACCTAGCTTACCCGAAAGGGATTTAGAGCTACAGATCCGATTCCGAAACAACCACCCCACGTCCAACCTTTATTTTAAAAAAAAATCAAAGTCTACCGACGGACATTATAATTTTGAACCACGTGCAAGTGATGAGGATCACACCTGACCTGTCATCCTTCTCTCCTTACTTCTACACCGTGTCAACGGGAGGACTTTCAGCCACGATATATTTAACTTGCTTCAATTCCTCTGCAAGACGGGTATTCAGTGGTACTAGGACTCGAACTCATGACATGCCAGACACGAGTTCAAGACCATGACCACTAGACCACCACGGCCATTTTATTTTTTTGTAAGAGAAACATAAAATAAATAAACAGAAAAAAAAATTATTAAAGTTGATATTTTCCTTAATATCTTAAAATGTTTAAAAGAAAATCGAATTACAGGTCAAATGGTTCAAAATTTAAACAGTTAAAAATATTAAATTTAAGCAAACAACTTTTTAGCATATTTTTTTTTCATGTAAGACACAAATCACAATGCTTAGTAAATAAATTAAAGCATTGTTTTACGAATTATTTCTTGGATAAATGTTAAATATTGTTACTGTTTCATTAGCTGGATACAAGACAAAAAAATTAAGCTTATTAAATACAACGAATTATTTTACTTTTATACTGTAACAATAATTTAAAAAAACTTTATTACAAAAAATAAAAATAGCAATGTAATAGGGTAAAATATATACTGGTACCAACTAACGGAGAAGGTATCCAAATTTCTATTAATTCTTTAGTGACTTCAAAAAACATTTTCCTATCTCTTATTTGATGTTGGGTCCCATCAATAAAATGGGTACTTATCGATTAGAGGGACCATGAGTTGGCGACTGCCTGTCCGAGTTGACGCCAATACGAAAACTGACGATAATATCCGATAAGATAAATTCACTACAAACAACGATAAAAAGTAAAATTACAATGGAGTTTCATGAACTTTGAAGTATTTATAATATTAGAGCAACCGGTATCATCCAGAATTTGGCGTCTTTTCGTGTTTCATATAACCAATATTCCTATAATTAGTAGATAATAGTACAAAAAATATGACAATTCAAACTAATTATTATAGCAGATTGAATTTAAGATATTTGAAAAATACGTCACCTATTTATAATAAAACCGGTATATGCCGCGATACTTTAGAAAACACACACAACAGCTCCTCTTTATAATATTAACAACCGGAATAAACCAGAATTTGGCGTGTTTTCTACTCATTCTGTGTTTGGTGTCATGGTCCCTATAGCCGATAAGTACCATAAAATGAAACAGAATTTAATCTATAACATGCTTTATTGATCTAGTATGAAATATTTCAAAGCCTTCAAAAAAACAAATTGAAGTTGATTCATTCAGTTATGAGAGGGAAAGAAAATAAATCTAAAGTATTTTGAGGAGAAAAGAAACATTTAAAATATCGATATACAGGCTGTCTCTTCATGGTACAGTAGGAAAAATTTATATCGTGCGTAATTTTAATTGCTTAGCGAACAAAGCCACGATTACCTCGTAGAATCTAAACAATTAACCTCGCCCATTTACAATGATTGGAACGTTTTTACGAGCAGAATATGACACAAACTTTCGCCTGACAATTCGCGAAAAACGTAAACAAACTTTGATTTATTGAGAATAAAAATCACAAAAGAGAAAATTACGTTGACTTTTCTTCCTAAGTGCCCGTACTACGTTTAAAACAGCACAGCAGAAAATAAGAAAGAAAAAAAAAAGGAGTAAAATAATATATATGCTTTAACTTTTGCGCCTAAAACTTCCTGCTGCTTATTGATGACGTCATTAACAAGGCCTGATGGGTAATCTGCATAGCCTTATTTGTGAACATACACAGAGCAGAACTTCCTCGTTCCTAGTGAATTCATTAGAGACTGACCAATGGTGATTTAAGCGAACATGCTATTTTATACGAATTAAATTTAATTAATTAATTTAAGGAAACAAGAGAGGTTTGTTTTTACGTAAAGCGATATTGAGACAGGAAATTATCACAATATTTATCTTAATGTCTTTATTCTATCACTTCTTCAAGATATTTGTCAAATTTTTACTTTTTTGAAAATTTAACGACTTTATTCTTTCCTTTGTGAAAATTTATGGTTCTTTGTGTGTGTCGGTTTCTTTCTCTCTTTTTTTTTTATTCTAACGAATTTTTTGAGACAATCTAAACATATTTTCATCACCGGTCTAAAAAAATAGCAAAATTGTAAATATTTTTTTGTAAAAATGAATTAATTAAAAGACATTAAATCTATTGTTATTTACAAACAAGGAATCAAGATTATAAATAAAGAATAAATCAAAATTATTAAAAAAAAAATCAAAATTCCATGCAGTTCCTTTTCTCGAAAGAATTTGTAAATACTGAACTGAACTCAGTGGCGCAACAGCCCGTGAGGGCCAATGCCTACTGTGCCTATCTCAGTATACATGATCTTAGGTGTTGGGGTGCATGTGCAGATGTTTGGGTCAAATGGTCTGTCTAACGCAAAACCCCGAGCAATCTTGGTACTCATTTATCGACCCACTGAAAGGATGAAAGGCTGAGTCGACCTTATCCAGCCCGGGATTTGAGCCACGGAACGTGGAGTGGAAACGCGATACATACCACTCCGCCATTGGGCTTCGAATTTGTAGATAAGTATTTCGAATTCTTATCCTCCACTTTCAAGCCTACTTTTCAGAAAACTATTTTTTTTTCTGCTTTTTTTATTGTAAAGATATACATGGGATACAAAATGATACTATATTGGGGTACTTAAAAAACTTTTTTTGGCTTGAATTTATTGATATTTTGTAAACTTATTTTATAAAATATATCTTTTAATATACAAATATTTGTAAGATACATATAGTTTTGAGTATTCAAATTTTTCGCTGCTCTCTGTCTATTGTTCTTTTCATTTAAAATAATTTATGCATACATAAAACAAAATAAAGAATTACAAACGTGAGAAATTTATTTAAATTATTTTCAACAAAAAAAAAAAAAAAAGAAGTTAAGTTGTATCCTGATATCTGTTTTAAGAAAATACTTTTCTTTTTGGGTATGGGATACTTAAATAATTCAGTTTACACGTGTGGTTATTGGTATTTTGCAGTAAGAATGAAAGCTTCAAAATATAAAAAAGAACAAAAAAAGTTCCTTTAGATAAAAGTAGAATGTGTTAAAAACCGAGGGCCATTGAAAATATCAAGTTCCTTAAAGCAAAAAATATACTTGACAACAGTGGCGTAACGGGAAATATTAGCCCCCTACAAAGTCAGGTTTTCGGCCCTAAGCCGGATTTTACAAAAGATTGCAAAAGTGTAACATCCTAGAACCCCTCCCACATTATGCGGGGGTGTACGTTACGCCACTGCTTGACAATTGAAAAATACTATTATTTGAACAGTTTTTTGTTGCTGATGATACATAGCAATTTCTTTTTAATTAAAAATATTTTTTATATATAAATTTGGTGTTTGTATGACTTTTGGCAAGTTGAAGTTTCAAACTCGATGTTTCACTACAAGTTATTAAGTTGAATGGATATACTTTTTGTATATCTTAAATTTAACAAGAAAACACCAGGCTAATGATTCAGAACTAAAACTAAGGCGATTCTGACATCGAGACCTGACTTCATCAAACACCCTCGTGTGAAGGATGTTGGCTGCCTCACCAAAATTTTGATGGGTCTGAAAGTCTTAATACGACTTATCGTGAAAGCGTTAAGTGCTTATTAACGCCACACCATAAAGCACCACAAGGGCTATTGGCGACGGACATCATAATTTTGAACTATGCTCAAGTAGCGAGGACGACACCTGGCTAGCACAACATTTAGTAAGCTATCACACCAAGTCAACCCGAGATTTAATGTGTGTTAGCTCCATTACACGGCTGGTCTTCGGTGGCACTAGGGCTCGAACTCATGACACGCCGACCACGAGCTCGCGTCAATGACCACTAGGTTACCCGTACATCGACCACGTGAAAGTTTTCAGATTCCTGTTCATCCTCGTCCCTTCATCAAGGCTAGAAACTACGAAGTTCGTCATCGGTAGCTTTTAACAAGAATTTAATTGAACGAAGTAAATAAACACTTTTAAACAACAAAGCTTCTAGAGGTTCATTTGATGCGGTTGGGAGTGTGAAGTATCCTTCATGACAATACGAACGCGGTTAAGAAATTATAAGGTCTATAGTCAACTGTCTATTGTGTGTACACCTCTAATACAACACGAATTAAATATAATCAACTCATGGTCGAAAATAGTTTTAAAAGTTTAATTCGCCATAAAAACATATGGCTCGGTGGTTAATGTCAGTCTTGAAGCTACCAAAGGTTACTTGTGACATATTTCTTCCTTTTCAAACATGGTCAAGTGGCATCCCATACTTCACATCCGCATCATCACCAACCTCAGGACTTTCAGCCAAACAATATTTAGCGTGTGGCTATATCACTATAACGATAGAAGGAGAAAATGTATGCGTACTTCGAGATATCTACAATACATAACTTAATTAACCAGGTTATCGGAGAAACAATTATCTTCTAAAGAAAGAAGTTTCTGCAAAAAGCAGACTCTTCTGTAATATGCTTAATTAAAATGGAAGCCTTTATAATTTATTATTTCTTTCTCCCCTGCTTTAATGGTCTAAATTCATATAACGTCATAATCCCATGATAGATGTACTTATGTGTTCCCAGCAATCAGTTCATGCGCTTCGCTGTTGCCAACTTTTGCTTTTCGCAGAACCTTTCTTAAAAAGTACATATGTATCAACAATAATTAATGCCCATAGATAAAAGAAAATTGAACTTGATTTAAAAATACACGAATAAAATAAAATAGTTTTTTTTTTAATTTTGGAAGACTCCGGAGAATCTCAGACATCTTTATTCAATTGTCAAATTTAAATTTTATTTAAATTTGACAAGTAGAACAACAAGTATAAGTCTCACCTGTTTTGAATTCAATGGGAGACACGTGACTGCATTTATCATGTAGCCCATTAAGTGTATTCTCTAATTTATCTTATTATTTCATTTAATACTATAGGCAGATATAATATCTGTTCTTTAGATTATCAATACGAGAAAATTAGCGAATCCGAAACGATAGGATGTTTTTCATCTGATTTGAATCTCGCCTCTTGTAACTAGAATTCGAATTTCTTACTCTTTGAAAAACACCATGAAACTCGTTTTTCATCCTTTTATGTAAACCCAGGTGGATGTTGAACGCTGCAAATGTCCAAGTTTCTGGCGGGAAACCTTTTAGGAGAAGCCGAAGGGGGAAAAAATTAGTATTTATCTTCTGTAATCAAAATCAAGGTTGTGAAGTGGCTGCTACGTACTGATTATGTAAAGCTATGTCATTAGTAAAGAAAAAATGTGTCAAAGTTTTACCTGCTCACAAAAGGAACATCTTAAAACACACACATCTGAATCAATTTCTTTCCTAAATATACCTCGCCTAAATCCTTACTGTGTTTTCTTAAGTAAACGGATCTTACGATCGATTTATAATATTCTCTTTGCATAGGCTATTAAAGACTTAATGTAATGTCCTTGAAGTCATTCATTTGGCTGAATAAAATGTCGCCAAATTTGTAGAAAGGAGTTCCAGACCTGGTGAATTCCTATAAATTTATGAACATTTAAGTATTCATATTATGATCTGTATCATCATCATAATTTAGAAACATGTATACAGATTATTTAACGCTTATTTTTTGCACAGCAAATATATGGTAGAATGTAATTTGCTTTGGATTACATCAAATAGTTCAAATGCAATCCTTAAAAGGTGATAATATTGTGTGATTTAAATCTATCTATATATATATTATAAATGCGAAAGTTTGTGAGGTGTTTTCCGTCTTTCACGCAAAAACAACTGAATGGATTTTAATGAAAAATTTAAAAGTAAATAGCTTTATACATCAGAATAAAAATGGTTTAATTTATAGCATAGGCATAATTTATAAAGATATTTTGGAAGTGTCCAAATATAACGATATTGTTAAGTAAGTAGGAAAAATTCTGCCATCTGCAAGCAATTCTGGGGGGTCAAAAAAAACCCAGAGAGCATATATCTTTTTTTATTTTTGGAAAAAACATTTTTATTTTCAGCAAGGCGCTCACTTCTAATTAATTCCTGTGATCAGCATAATCCCAATTTTT
>BMAV01017670.1:0-15004 GCA_019973955.1 Trichonephila inaurata madagascariensis | reverse complement strand
CAAGATTCTAAAAGTTGTATTGTTTTTGGGATTTCTGACTTCCACGTAGTCCTGATCTGGGGTTTCGAGTCGAACTAAAATATGATCCACTAAGCGCTTGGGACATTCCTAATTCAAACTTCTTTTTTTAGTATCTATACACGAAATCAGTAGGATCCGATTTCTTCCCCTGCGGGGACGCGAAAAACCGACGTAGTTTTTTCTTTTTTTGCCCGCGGAAAACCCTTCGCTAATTCAGTTTTGACCCGAAAAACCGGGCTGTATTTTGCACTAACAACGAACCAAATATCGAATACCAATTTTGAGCCCTTCCCTGAGATGATTTTTTAAAGAAGACAGATTACTTGGGATTTCAAGTAACTGTATGTTATTATCTATACACTCGATAAATCTGCTATTCTCCGACCCTGAAAAGTACATTTCAGGTAGAACCGATTCCACCTACTCCCTCCCCCAAAATTTTAAAAGTTCGGGCCATTGCGACATAGCCAACCTGTGATGCCCATTGTGCCGGTTCCGGTGAGAGGTGTGGGATTATCAAAATGATGAGACATAGTAGTTTTTAATACAATTTTTATTAAGAATAATTTATATTACTTAAATTTAATTTCAATTTTTATTAAAGTGAGAGAAGCCCAAATTAAAACCCGTGTATTTTCAGATCACACAACTAGACCCTTTTATCTCAATTATCATTAATAATCCTATTCATCTAATTACTTATATCAAATATTCCCTTTTTTTCAGTTCCCTTCCTTACCTAGAGAATGATATCTATAAACTTTATATACGATGATTCCAACTTTTTATCTAGGTTTATTCCTTCTAAAGCTATCGGACCGCTAACCCTTTATCTGCAAGATTCCACACTGTATTTCAAACTGGCCGCACTATTGATCAGAATGACCACATACTATTCTAAGCTTGCCGCGCTATATCCTATCATCAAAGCTTCTATCCTTTTATAGTTTTCTAATTTACATATTATCTTTGTTTATCTTCTTGGTTTTGGGGTTGGAAAAAGTTTTCCCTTTTGTGGCCGCAAAGAACATAGGAGTTATGTTAGGGAAGGACGCGAGAGACGTCACGGGGTACGAAAAATAAATTTTCCCCCCTTTAATCCTAATTTTAAAATTATTTAAATACCCCCAAAAGTTTATTGGTAAGAAAAAGCCAATTGTATAGCAAATTTTCATTCTTGAGTAGCAAGTTTTCAAAAGGACAGGTCAATATTTCCATCCAGATCTTTCAAAACACCCCCTTCAAATTCCAAAACCTTACGAGTACACTTCCTTGGAAAGCCAGCCTTCGACAATGAAGCAGCTTTTCTACATTAAAATTTTTTATTACAATTCAATTAAGTGTATTTAAAATATATTTTAGTGTTTTGTTATTGAGAAATCGATTCAATAAAACTAAAAAATATTGATATTTATTGTTATTTTTTCAAATTTTTATTTTTTCATTAACCCTTTCGCGTGTCATAATAAAATGACGTGTCACACTGTGGCACGATGTCGCGAGGGGCCAAAAACCAAATTTATCCTAATGAATGAAAAAGTTTGTAAAGTAATACAAAAAAGAAGGCTCAGCATGGCATTAGAAAATTTTTCATGCCAAAACTATGAATTAAGGGTTCCCCCGTTTTTTTTAATTCGATTTTTTAAGGTACCGACTGCGGAAGCGTGTTTTTAAAAAAAACCCATAAATAGATAATTTTCATGATGTTTAGTGTCACTTAGTTTTCGTACGTAAAAAATTGTTTTAAGGACATTTTCACAAAAAAAATTTTTTAAAAACAATATTTCGGGAAAAAATGAACAGAATAACTTTTTTCCAAAAAGTCCCCTTTTGGAAAAAATTTTTTTAAAAAAATTTTTTTGTAAGAGTTTTGACCCCTTTCAGAGGCTAAAAAATTTTGAAAATTTCCTTATTTTCGAGTTAAAACCCATTGAAATAATTATCGGCGTTTTTTCTTAAAATTTCTCCCCTCTTTTTGCCATGGATAAACCCACTTCAAGTTTTAAAATATTTCAAAAAATTTAGTTTCTTTTAGAGCTCTGAGCTATAAAAGGGAAAAAAATTATTATAATGAAATTTTTCAAAAAAGGAGAATATTTTGAAAAGAGTCATTCTATGTTCTTTTTGTCAAAATATTGTACTTAAATATTTTTTTTTGTAATACTATTCTTAAAACAATTTTACATATATTTTCTAATCTAAGTGACACTAAATATCATAAATATTATCCATTTATACGCTTTTACAAAATCACGGTACCGAACGTAGTCGGATACCTTAAAATTTATTTTTTTTTAACCTTTTCACTATTTTTCACATCCCATCTATGTCGGAACACGAAACTTAGAATTAGTTGCAGTTTTTTTTTTAAGGATTGTTAGGTGTTTTTATTAGAATTACATTTATTTAATAATGTATTTATTCACTATTTTGTCCTTAGATACAAAATTACAATTTGTACTCTAACTAAAAAATTTTAAAAACCTGATCTTTTATCTAAAGAACTTATGTTTTGGGGATTTAGTAACAAGTGTATTGTTTAAAATTGTAGCCTGAGATGAGATGAAGCAAATGATGAAGTATTGTGATAAAGAAAAAATAATAAATTGTTTTAATTTATGTTATTTAAGCTAAGAGTGATTTTTATGTGTGTTAGGAAAACAACTTTGACATCAGTATATTGCGGGGTTTATTTATCAAATAATTCAAAATTTAATTTAAAAATTTGATCCGGTGACTTTTTTTTTATCTTTTCATCTCAATGATTATGTTTTTTTTCTAATTCAACCGTGCGAAGAACGGGTGCAGTAGAATACTCTAAACTCCACTGTTATAATACAGTAGTGTGTAACGAAAACTCGATAACCCGACAATTCAGATATTTCGGACTTAATAATTTTTCGTCGTCTTCGTGATTAAACATTGAATACCACAGTTATACTGCAGAAGACAACAGGACATTACACATTTCTTTAAAAAAATTATCCAGTTGTTGCAAAGCCGACTACTTAATTTTCATTATAAACAGCTTAATGTTTACATAAAAATTTTTTCTAAAATGTGTTTGATTAGGAAAATTACTAAAAACAATGTATTCATTAGTTTTCATTTTCATGTAGTAAACGCCTTCACATAAAGTGTGTACTTTTGATTTGGAGTATTTGGGATGGTTATTTTCTGTTGTATTCTGAAGGAAAAAATATATACCAGTCAGTTCAATATTTTCTGAGGAAACAGTCATTCTTTTTTTTTTTTTTTTTGAATTCATTCTAAACAACCCTACATTTTCACAAACGTGGCCACACCTCGGTCTATATTAGGCCGAAGTTTCGAGACTACTGTGTAATTAAACACCTTGTTTAAGGAAAGAGTCATCACCGTTGTCAAGAAAAGGTGAGGATGAGAAAAGTACATGCTAGAAACGTAACGTTTAATTATATATCATTTGTATAAGTCGTATAATTCATGAATTTTTAGTTATATATCGTTCATAAAGGTTAGAACACATTTATTTTTTTGTTGTATTTTTTATCGGTATTTGTGATGGAGGGGGTTGATACATTGAATATATTATCACATATTATGTTATATATTAAACACATTTCCTTATTTTATGTATTAAGCAAAATAAACACACAGTATCTTTACTATTTTATAAAGCTGATTTCATTGTATAATATTTGATATTACAGATTATATTCCCTAACAATAAAGGTAATTGATGTTTTATATAAATAAATTTAGAAAATTTTGTCTTAAAATATTGGTTTCATGACTTTTGTAATAATATTTATTGTTCAACTGTATATTTAAATCGTCTTTTTCCTTTAATGTATGAAGGAACTATAAGTTTAATTAGTAGAAAATACATTTCAGAAAATTGTATGTAAAAGTAATTAAAAGCTTTACGTAATTATTGCAATATAGCAAATTATATTATTGAAGGAAAAGGATACCAGATAAATTTTGTTTTTTATACTATTATGGGCAATGTATTATTCACGCAAAAAAACATACACAAATGTAATTATCAAAACCATACTTAACAGAAAGATAAGTAAACACACTCGAGAGAAATAATTAATTGCTATTAACATTTATTAACATCACGAGCAATTCAAAGCAAATAAATAATCGTCTTTCACATTAAAAAATATCACCAGATTTGTGCAAGTTTCTTTGGATATCCCTAAGCAAAATTAAACTAATCCAAGCCTTTTTATAATTTTCCAGCGCCTGTTCGAATGATCCATTTTAACCAAGTGCTTGTAATTCCGTCACAATATCCCTTTTTTCGCTAGGCAGATAGCTGCCAATTCATTTTCAACCCTGAAAAAATAAAGAACAACTTAGAATTCTATGAGATGAAAAAAAGTTAAAATTTGTAAGAAAATTTAATGAGCTTTTTAAAAGGAATGTTGTGAGCAAAGTTAGAATATCAAAATGCGCCTGTAAATTTTAAAGTGTACCACTTCATTGGATTTAATTTTTAAAAAAATACTTATTTAGCAATTATATTAATTTATCATATCCTTAAGCTCAATATAATGAAATATTTATTACTAAGTAATACTCTTAAATAATGGGCTAGTCAACACTATCACGCTGTATTTGATAACACTATCTGATCAAAAACTAGATTAGTAGTTCATTTAAAAGCAAAAATTGTTCTAACATTATCTCATATGGTTGAAGACACAATATTTTCATAAGAAAAGACCAAGTGGTAAAATACACACATGTATGAAAAATGACAGTTACTGAAAAAACTTGTGACATTTGTAAAGGAGATAGTAAATATATATTCACTGAGTAAAACAAAATACGAAACAATATAATATAGTGTAAAATTAGCAAATAAGATTTTTTCGAAAAATTATCAATAGATTTTAAGTTAAATTTCCCATCAGTTAAAAAAAATTACTCTTCTTTAAATGAAAGGGTTTTGAGAAAAACCTATTTGGTAATTAAATTTTTGCTAAATGGGAAATCAAAATTTGATACTTACATAAATGGCTGATTTATATTTAGTGGATCAAACCCTTTTCCAAGTCCATAAGCACCACCGTAGGAGACCAGCAGCAGCGGGGCCCAAGGGCGGCCCCTGTCCAAGCCCAAGAGCATTTCCATGCAACAGCAGCAGCTGGGGCAGCGGGAAAGAGCGGCCCGGCCCAAAGTCCAAAAACCCTGATGCAACAGCAGCAGCTGGGGCAGAAGCCCAAAGGGGCAGCTCCGTGCCCAGAACCCCCCAAAGACGGGGGGCACCCAGGCGACGGGAGCAGCGACAGCAGGGGCAGCGGGGGAACGTGGTTAACGACAGGGGCGACGGGCCCAGCATGGGGGCTCGATGAGAGGCAGCTGGGGCACTGGCGGGGGTTTCCCGGGTTCGTTGTTTGACGGAGGCTGGGAAAACCATGAGCATCAGCAATGTAGTCGACTCGTGGGGCCCTTCCGTCAATGTCAGCAATGGTGTAAGATCCCTTCCTGTTTCCAAAAGCATTTCCCACTTCAGATGGGGAGTTGGCGGCACCGAGTCCACCTTAATTCCATAACCGAAAGCGTATTTTAAAAAGCCTGTAAAGCGAATAACAATTTATTAAAAATAGGCATAGTTGACTTGTACCACGAATCATATCATTATAGTTGGTTCCATTTTTTGTTTGTTTTTAAAGGTATATTTAATCTTGGGATCGAGCGCTGTTGCTGACCCCAGTGCTGATGAGGGCTCCATGCCCCAAAAAAGACCTGGCTTAACTCCCACAAGAGCAGCAAAGGGATGGTATCTAAATGAAAATAATTAAATCATGTATAAATAAACTGTTCTTAAATAATGTTGCGTTAATTTTTTTTTGGGCAAAATTATTTGTTTTTTTATATATGTTAAACGCGGTATTTTGGAAATTATAAAATCTTTTAATGCTAGTAAATATTGTCAGAAATATACAAAAGTGAAGAGAGATTTCTTATGGAGAGTGATTGAAACGATTTTTTAAAAGATAATCTCTGAATAGAAATAAAATCTTTTTATTTTAAAAAGTTAGAATAATGCTTTGCTTAGACAATATATAACTTTGTTAATATTATTTAGTTTTTTTATATATCTTTAGTTGTATAATTTAAATGCTTTTTTAAAGCTATTACTATATAATTTTTTGAATAGGTAGCTGAAACATGGATTATTTTTATTTATGTATTAAAAAGCGATATTTTAAATATCAATCACAAAATTCACAAGATTCTAATATTTTTGGAGATTTAAAGGTATGTGACTCCCTTTCCCGGAGCATTTTTTTTGAAATATAAAAAATTTTCCCTTAAAAAACATTTTTTTTTTTGAAATGGGACAAAAAAGTAAGAATTCCAATACAGTTTTTAAAAATTTAAAAAATTAATTTTAAAATATTGGGAATTTTAGGAAATTTTAGTGAAAAAATTGCAGTTGCGGTAAGGATTTTTTATTAAAAAATTTAATTAATATATTCTTATAATTTTTTATACAGCATAAATGCCATTATTATCTGTGTTGATAGCTATAAAATTTGTAAATACTTCTAAAATTTTTTGAAATATGTAAAACGCAAAAACTCAATTTTTAAAAACACTCCCGTTTTTTTCCCCACAAAAGTGCAAAAAAAATAAATAAATATATACACAGAGATTAGATTATAGTTAAAGACAACGGGAAAAAACTAAATAAAACATTTTCTGAAAATTTCAGGTCAATATTTTTAAAAAAAATTTTTAAGTAAACTTGCGGAAAAAAAAAAATTAAAAAACATATTTTCCCAAAAAAATGCTTTTAAAAGTTTTTTTAAATACAAAATGAAAAATTTTCTACTAATTTTTACATTTTTAAAACCCCCCATATTTATACCGCTTTTTTACCCTTATGAAAAACCCGATTTAACCATTTATTTTCCCCTTTTTGTTGTTTTCTGGAGATTTTTTGTATACTAAAAACAATTGTCTTTTTTAGGGGAAATTTTTGGGGAAAAAATTGGGTTACGACAAATCTTGTAAACAAAATTCTAATAAAATATTCAAATAATATTTATACAGTACAAAAATAACATTTTTTATCTGTGATAGGAATAAAAAAAATTTGTAATGTTTTTGGGAATTTTTTTAAATATGCCAAATTTTTTTTGAAAAAACCCTCAATTTTTAAAAGTATTAATGTTTTTTTTCCCAAAAAAAGCAATTAAGAAATAAATATATACACAGAGATTAGATTTTGTTCAAACACAGATAGAACTACATAAAACATTTTCCCAAAAAAATTTAGATTTAGTATCTTAAAATTTTTTTTGTGTAGTAAAGTTTATCATGAAGAAAAATATTGAATAACAATTTCTCGTAAAAAAATTTAATAATTTTAACCCCTAAATAATTACTTTTTTCTACTTTAAAACATTTTAAAACCCCCAAAATGGCTTAAGCCCCAGCTTCATTTTTAGCTAATTTGGATTTTTTGGTTTTTTTGTTTTTTTCTGGTGGGGTTTTGTTGGGTAATGACTGGCGTTTCGATTTTAAATTTCCTTTGTAAATTTCCCCTCTTTTTTAAGTGTCATTGGACCCAATTTCTATACCTAAAAAATTAAATACGGGGCAAAGCCTAAATAACCAAATTATATAAGATGACAGCAATGTGAACCCAAAAAAAAAAGTTTTTATGAAAAAATTTTCTTTCGGCAAAACAGACCACAAAAATTATTAAAGCTTTCATTATTTTTTTTGAGTCATGCCTTTGAAGGCATTTTTAGCAACCCCCTTATCAAAAAAGTGCTAAATAAGTATTTTTTTATCCCCTTTTAATCCCTGAATTTAAAAAGGCCTGCTGTTTTGTCTACAAAATAATTTACCATCACATAATGCTTGTTTATACCCTTTCACCAGCTATTCCCTGTTGGACATTGCCCATGCAAAAGGGTTTTGATTTCTTGGGGCAGTGAAAAGGGCAGCTATTACAGCAGATTGCATTTTTTGAGGCATCCAACATTTCTTCGGATGGCAATCCCATAATAAAATTCTGCAGTTTATCAATAAAAAATCAGTTAATTTCCCTTTCCCCCAAGTCCTTTTTGGGGTTCTTTTTTGTTTCCAAACGTGAGCCTACTCTTTTTTTTTTATATGTCCTATACATTCAAGTTTTGTGACAATTTTTTTCACCATATATATCTTTCACTTGGAAAACCCTTGGAATCACCATCACCCATAGTACTGGGTATTGCGGGGGCTCCTTTTATTAGGGGCCTTTTAAAAAATTTTGGGTTTCCCAAAAGCTTCCATGTTTCCGGGGGTCCTTTGTAATTTGAACATTCATCCAGATTTCACATTCATTTCCCCAATTTTTTCAATACGGGGTTTATTACTTCCAGATCTAAAATTTTTCCGGGATCAATGGAAATTTAAAGAAACGCAGCCATTAATGACAAAATGGCCTCTCCCGCCATGTGCCCATCTACCGAAACACCCCAAGTTGTACTTTTTTAAATTTTGCACCCTTTTTAGATGCAGCTTTCATATTTTCTTCCGAACATAACTGTACTGCTTCCAGCAGTTTTAGTTCATGAGCTCTTAAAATATTTTTTGAAACGCATGGCAAATTTAAAGTGCATAACAACCCTTTCCAGCTGTGAAACCTCTTTAAAAATCTCAATCCCAAAAACCAATAAAAGTATTGAGAGAGAATTTTTTTTTTTCTTTTTGGGGGGGAGAAGTAAACCAATCATGTAAACCACAACTTCCCAAAACCCACACCCCAAGTTAGAGCAAAGTCCTTCCCTTTGAATCTTTTGACAGTTTAAAACCCGTTTCATAACATTCCGGACAACACAGGGTTGAAAATAATTCCCCCAAAGCTTGGGAAAATTTAAAAATTAAATTCCCCCCGTAGAACCATGAAATTCAGGTTCAAAGGGACATCAAAAAATTCTCAATTTCGCCTCACTTGCAGACGTATTATTACTGTTTTGTGCTAACTTGGTAAACCTATTACCATAAAACTTTTCTTTTTTGAACTTTCGATCTAGCTTTTTTGGGATTTTCAAATAAAACCAATTTAAAAAAAAACGTTAAAATTAAAAAGAAAATGAATGAATAAACTGTAAAAATATCAAAAAATAATTTAAAAATTAAGAAGAACGCTTTAGAATGAACAATGTAAAAAAAACTATAAAAAGATTTAAAATTATTGCCACTCAGTAAAACAAGCTTGAATTAAAAAACAGTTGCCAGATTAAAAAGTATTAATAAATAAATAAAGGATACGTTGATCTATATTTACAATAAATATTAAATATTTATATTGCTTAAAAATCACGAAAAAGACGGTTTTAAACTATTTGTTTTTAATTTTTTATTCTTTAAACACCCCTTTCCCGGGTTTTTTAAAATTTCCCTTTCCCGGGTTTTCTAAATAAGCTATAACTTAGCTTCTAAATATCGTAGGAACTAAAATAAAACATTTTTTGGGAAACTTAAGGGGTAGGGGGCAAATTTTCCCTAAAAAATTTCGAAAAAATTTTTTACAAATCGAGGATTTTTTGGGGAGTCACATACCTTAAGCAAATTAATTTTGGGCTTACTATGCTACTATAATATTCATATTTGTTTAATTGTAGCAAAGAAATTATAAATTATTTTAAAAACACATTTCATTTTTTGCTCCTCTCAGTAAATAGAACATATATAAATCTGAGAAATATTATGTTATTATAAGGCTTCTAAAAGCAATATTTTTGAGGTATTATTTTATTTCTATTCTAAAATGCATCATAAACAATAGAAACAAAATTCATTGTAATCTTTTTTTGCAGAAAACATTGGAATTCTATGAAACTATTTGTTAAAATTAGCCACTCATACAATGTGAGGAAAAGATTAAAATTTCTAGGTTTTTTTACGTATATTCAGTATTTTACTCGGGTTTTAGAGAAATATATAATTCTGTAATTTTTTTTACATAAAAATTATTTTTGAAATTTTTTTGCTGCTATGACCATTTACAAAAACGTTTAGTTTACTTTTGAAAATTTTAAAGTCCTGGAATATATTTATTTTGAATTTTGAAAAATAATATTAATATTCAAAAAAAAGAAGAAAAATTACTAATGCGATAATAGAGAACTTGGAATGAAGTCTATTATTTCTAATCTTACAAAAAATATTTTTTAAAAACGAAAAATAGAGATCTTCCCTTTTCTTTTTATAAAAGGGGAGTCTCCTTGTTTGGGGAAATTAAATGAAGAATAGTAACTATTTGGTTACTATTTCCCCTTTTTTTATCCCCAATATCAAACAAGGTCAACAGTTTAAAGAATGTGATCACTTGAATAAAAAATTTAAATTGTAGCATGCGCATGTGAAGATAACCGCACCCTAAATTCAAAGCGCCTAATCTTTTTCAATCTAACCTTCGAAATGTTTTCTTCCTGACCAAAATTGTACAATCAAACTATAACGGGGAAAATTTAAATTTTTTTTTTGTCTTATTATTCCTTTGCATTTTGTAATGATTGGGGAGATAATTTCCCCGTTCGAAAAAAAAGTGTGATAATATAGTTTTTCTTAACTTTTTACTTCGCCCTTTTTAACACAGCCAACTCCAGCATAATTAGTACTTTTGTTTTCCCTATTTAAAATTCCGTTCTCACGTTTCGATTGATTTAAACCAGGAATTTAAAATTATTAAACATTCTACATAATATTTTACTTTCCCTTTGCAATTTTTATTTTATTGTTTTTTTTTTTAGAGTTAAAATGTTATCTATATTTTTTTTGCTTCCTATTTTTATAATAAGATTTTCCCATTTTATAAAAAACAACTTTTTTCACATAAGCCGCGTAATGTACATTAAACCTTTTCCGTTTAAATTTTCAACTTTTGAACCTTTCCTTTAGCATTGGGGTTTTTTGTTTTCCAAAGAAGATTTTTTTAAAAAAGCGTTTAGGAAGCATCTCCCCCCCCTCCCCTCAGAAACATTAGTTTAGTATAAATTTTTTGTTAATTAATCTTAAAAAAAGTTCACCCAGGAGGCGGTTTTTAAGCACTTTTAAAAAAACTTTTAATGACCATTAAAAATGATAGAGCTTTACTTTTTTTTCTATTTTTTTATGTATAATTTATTAATATGTATTATTTATTTATATGTATCATTTATTTATATGTATATTTTAAGAGTACGTATATAAATTTTTAGCCAAAAAATTTCAGTAGAGTGCGAGTTATAGCACTTTGAACACCCCGTCTCGCAAAAATGGACTCTGACTTCCTCCACGATTCCGGCTGATTGGCTTATTTAAAATAAAAATAATTAACTGCGTTTTAATCTATAAGCTTAAATTCACGAACTGAAGTATACACAATTGGAAACATCAAAAATTGGATTTTTGGTAGTTTCGAATTTCATGGGGGGTTTTGTAATATTTTTGTTAAAAAATATAGAAATATTGTGAATTTTGAAATGATCTTACAACTTTCTAGTGTCATGAATAAGTATACTTTTTATTACAAAAGTATATGCTAAGAATTTAAAGGAAAATGCTTTATAAAGACACATGTTAATTTCCACTTTCTACATTCTTTTGCTCATCTTGAAGACTTTCCTGATGTTTCTTTTGCAACACCCGATGAAGTTCAAAAGATAGAGTTAAAATGATATTCGACCATTGCCAGAGATTACATAATGAGGGTGATATTCATCGAAAGCCTTGAAACTGGCATCATGAGTTACGGATCATATAAATTCAAATGTAACCCACAGCACTATGGATGCAATAAAATCTACATAAACTTTACGCAGCCCAAGTTTTCTTTCAGATCCATAGAGAGAAAGGTTGGATAAGATTCTCTAACAGCCAGGACAACCAATAATTAATAAAACTTATTTATTGAAATGAGGTGTAACCAAAATACAATAACTTCTTGTCTATCTAAAGAAATTAACGCGATCACAGTAACCCGTGTTTCCGTAACCTAATTATTTCTTCTTTTTTCAGAAGACTAAATGAAAGAAGTCTTTCTGCAGGACTTTCAATTTGAAATCTAATCACGTCTGTGAACAGAAAGGTTCTTTCAATATGAAAACAGGATATAGACATTAGAAGATTAATGGGAGACCGTGGTGTTCAATAAAAAAGCTTAGAATTAACATTTATATTTTGAAGTTTTCAGTTTCTGTAAGGAGTCTCAAGATAAAAAAAAGTAGCCATTTACCATAAAGAATTTTTATTAAAAAACAATGTTCTACTGGTGGCCTCCAAAATGAAACACCATCAACAGAACATTCAAAAATTGTGAAATTTCCATTTAGAGTATACCGTGAGGAAATACTCTGGTAAAACAATCAAAGATACAAATGGGCTTTTGTGCAAAAAAAAAAAAAACGTTAACAAAGCAATTGAAACCAAACTTGGCCAAAATATTGTCCGATACGACCAATATTTAGAAACACAAAAATGGGCATAACATGCACCCTAAATTAGGAAATTGGTCACTTGTTCAGCACAACAGCTGATGACCGACACCCTGTAAATCAGAGAACAACATGTCTAATATGGTATATGATCTCCCCTAACAATGACACAACCCTCACATCGGTGTTTCCTACTGTTTAATAAAGTCCTTATCAACCCCTGTCTCAACCGCATCTACTCTTGCACCAAGGCCCTCTTCAATTCTTTGATGGTCGTTGGAGCTTATCTTCGAGCTGCAGTTGAGCGTCAAAGGACGTACCGATGGGATTAAGCTCAGGGGACATCGTAGGCCACTCCAATCTTTTAATATCTTCCGGTGCACAAACGGAGCTTTGTGTGCGTGTGTGCGTTATCGTTTATAAAGATGATATTTGGTCCATATTATCCACGGAAAAGTCTGATATAGGGTGCATGGATCTCGTCCCTGTACTGATGACTTACCAGAGTACCTATGCCAAACACATGAAGATCGGTATACCTGTCTGCAATGATGCCTGCCCAGACCATCAGACAACGTCAACCATAGTGGTTCTTTGCTACAATGTTAATGGGCCGATATCGACTCCCGGATTCTCTCAAGATCAGAACAAGTCTCGAGCTACTGTTCAAATTGAATCGTTGCTCATCACTGGAGAGAACCCGTCCCCAATTATCCTCTGTCCAAGACAGGTGTTTTAGGCAACGTGCTAGACGATCTAGTTTGTGGCCCACAGTCAAAGGGATACAGACTACAAGGTACTTTGCATAAAGGCCACGTGCATTGTCTCAGACTGACTGTTATCATGGAAAAAGATCTTCCTGTTACAATATACAGGTTATGATGCAGTTATGTTACTGTAATGGACATATCCCTATTAGCTAGAAGTCTCAAACAACAGTCTTGAGCGGCATTGATGCCTTTTTGTGTCCTTGGCCAGGTAGGCGGACCACTGTTTCTATCTGTACAAATTGTTAACACAAAGTGGACACTACATTTCTTGAAACCCGAGGTCCCAACAGTAGGTAGCCTATGATTGGTTCATCTCGAGTAATCCAACTATCCGCCATCTTTTGGCATTATGTAGAGATAACGACTGATGATGGGTAAACAAAGAAATTCAAAAAACAATGAATGGGCTAGGCTAGGATGTTTTCAAAACGTCCTTACTCCACAAACTTCAGCCAGTAAGTGAGGTACCTCTACATAAAGTCCATCAAAGCCTCACTATTTTAGGACGTCGCATGTCACTGTGTGGCACAGTTGTCCGCTAAGAGCTCAGCTATCATTTGATTATTTATTAGCATATTGACGTTAATTATTTTGCTCTTTTTTTAAAAAAAATGTTTCTTCCTTTAATTGTTTTCATCAATGTATCTAAATGATTAGCATTTTCTTTGCATCCATCCATCCCAAAGCAATTCCATCATGGTGCCTATTACACCTCAAAAAGCACTCAATAAAGGAAGTACAGAATACCAGCTTGAATTACTAGATTTGCTTTTAGAACCTTTAATTGTGAACACCTTTACAATGTTTCAAAGTATTATTCGAACATTTTTTATGTTAAGGAAGCACTGTCATCCACAGAGCGTGGTATAATTCCCCTTCTAAAGATTTAATAAATATATCCCCGATGAGATCAGGCAAAGGTGATGCGTATCGGTAATCGATAAATACAAGATGGAACATCTGATCTATGACGATGATTGTACCAATCTCGTTGCACCACTACTCGTTATTACAGGAATATTCTGAGCATGGTATTAATTGATTGTTCTGTTACATCAGGAAGCATATCACAACACATACAGTCCGTTGCACACCAATTGGTGTCAACACTTACCATTTGACATCGTTTGCAGCTCAATGAAATGTCCACAAGGCAACTACTCCCTCGATTACTTTTGTCAATATGTTTACGGCTTCATTTGTTCATTGAATAGCAGGCATGGACTAACGAATGATATGACATTGTCTTTATAGATGCTTCTATTTGCCTCAAATGATTAAATCTATTGGATTAAAGTCTCTTCATACCATGGAAAGAGGTTACTAAATTGTTGCCCTATCCATCGCCATATTCGATGTGCATCCAATATAGGATTTGGATTAGTTTTGGGTTCACACACACACAATTTTCGCTCCTCTCATTACAGTACAATGGACAGCCTGTGCCATTTTTTAAACTTTGGAACCTACTATTTTCTAATACCTTCAGATTTTGTCAACGGCTACATTCCATCAGGATAATTTGTGACTACAAATGGCAAGCATCATTCTACACTTTTCATTCTAGATACATTGCTACCTTGGCCTACATGTGTTCAATATAACGCCTTTTGAATATGTCTGGTCGATGATTAGAGAACTGCTGACCCTTCATACACCAGATAAACTTCGGTAATTTTGGAAGGCAATACATATTTCCATGTTTGAAAAAGATTTTCAAAGACTCCGTCATTTAATGCCAGGTTATGTAACACTGTTTATAGCCAGCCATAGCAGCATTAATCAGTCTTTTTTCTT
>BMAV01017669.1:0-11570 GCA_019973955.1 Trichonephila inaurata madagascariensis | reverse complement strand
ATTAAATCATCTTCATCACTTTTTTCAACTCACAATCAGAATCGAATCATCAAAAATTTGCTTCTAAATCAGCAAAAACTTTCTGAATCTGTTCAGTGGTAATCCTTTTACGTTTACGCTTTTTTTTAAAAAGGAATCAAATTAACAAAATCAAATGATTAAGAAATCGAGATGACAAAACCCTAACAAAACTAACCACCCCCCAAAGTGAGAATTTAAGCATGGAAAAAAAAGGATTTCTAGATAAGGTTGAAAAGGGGAACTGTATCCCCTTCCTTTTAAATAAAAAAAGAAACGGGTCAAGAAAAGGATTTTCCCCGGCTGTAATAGGCCTCATGCTTTTTCGAAAGCTGTTAAGGGGGAAAAGATTGCGTGGCCGCTAAGGGCCAGACCCTCTTTAAGGGTTGTTCTTTTTGGGTTATATCGGCCACCCGTCCTCAAAAGGTTAATAAAAATAGTATATTGCGAATGTAATAATTTTGATTAGGGGCTCGATTCAACAAGTTTGTAAGGACCCCGTTATAATACAAAAAAAAAACAATCATAATCTTTATAAATAAAACAGGGCTTCGAACTGGAACTGAACCGAAACCAAAAAAACCCATTAATTTGTCGATAGAAATATCGCCCAAAAAAATATCATTTATTTCGGTTCGATATATCTTCACAGTCATTTTGTTACAGTAAACAGCTTATCAATATTTTCGTATTTACATCACCCATATAATTATTATCATTACATGCACATTGCTGCTCGATTTCGGGACAATAAAGGTAATCTCACTAAAACCATGTTATAAGATATATTAATAATTAAAGGCAATTTTCATATGTTAAATAAATAATTGAACGTATGTTTTACATAACTATTGCAAGACCACGCTATCGATGTGAACGGCAAGCGTCAAGTGTAAAGTACACATAATCGATATAATCATGAACCTAGTTGTCAAATGCGATTGATAATGAATATATAACAATGACAATGCTCGCCGTTCTCTACTCTCCTATCAGATCGTATATCCTGGTTAACTGTATCAATTAAACATAGTGTACCAATATAAAAAAAAAGAAAATCTCTAAATTTTGATAGAATTACATTTTTTTTCTGGTAGAATTATATTTTTGTCTTATGATAGAACTATATTTTGAGTACAAATAAGAGAATACACATAAAATAAAATTATTTATTCGAAATTGAATTAAAATCCGTTATTTTTGGAGGAATGGAAGTGTAAAGATATCTTTTTAGTTTAAACAGAATGAAAAAGCTACGATTCGAAGCCCTGAATATAAATACTAAATATGAACTGTAACTACAAAATAATTGATAAAGTACGAGGGTCGATCAGAAAAAAAAGGTTGCAAGTCGAATAAAGTATTTATTAACAATGACATAAAATACAAAAGGGAATTAAAACATACGTGCCATCACATTTCAACATAATCACCAAGTTTTTTTAGGCATTAATTAAAAAACCACCCTTTAACCAGTCTAGGTAGAAATTAGGTTCTTGCTTGGGTCGGTCTCGGGGTTGATTTCACAGCACTGTTTGAATATCGCAGCACATCACAAATATTGCTACGCTACCATACTCACCAGTTCTGACGAGACCCAGAGTCCCGTCGATCATTTTGAACCATTTCTCCAATTCGTGTCATGGTGATTTCTGTCGTTGAAGAACTTGGCCAGCCACTCCACACTTCCAAACGAGACCAATTTCCAAAGGTTTTTGCCATTTAAATCGTCCTGAACTATCTGGGGTTTTTAATTTTCTACTTGCAAACCAGTTGTATAACAAGTAGGGCCATTTGTCTCCAATCTGGTGAAACAAAATTTCTCCACAATATGTAGTTTTCAAATGCTGCGGCTTGTAACTTTTTTTTTCTGGTCTTCTATTGTAGATATTTAAAATATAGTTGTATATATTTTCATGTTATTTGTAATTGATGTTATCGTTTAGAGAATGCGATTAGAAGACTGAAATACATAAATTCCCCTTATGATCATTTGGGAGAGAACGAACGCGATCGCGCGTAGTTGTGGAAAAAATTTTTACGTTTTCCCCCGACCAACCATTTTTTCTTTTTCAAACGTTTTTTTATATTGTTTTAACCCTTTATCTATCTCTTTTTATGGTTACTGTATTTTTTTCATGCAATATTTTTTGGATCATTACATTGAAAATTAAGGAATATACACAAAAAAAAACTCAACATTGGGAAATTTAATCTGTCTTTGGGAAAAATGACAATCTTTGCAACCGCTCAAAACGCCGTCAGATGAAAACCAATTTCCCTTTAAAAACTATTCACCTTCCCGCAAAAAACCATCATAAAACCCCGTGTTGCCATATATTTTGGGATTGATTGATTGATTGTTTAACGTCACATTGTTCAGCTACACGAGGGTTTTAGCGACGGACCACGTAATTTTGAACCATGGTCAAGTGTCGTGGACGACACCATATATTTTGGGAAAGGGTTTTAAAAAAGAATATTCCTGCTCAGTATCTCAGAATATTCGTAAAATGGTTATTTTTGTAATTTTAAAGTTAGTGGTACTTATACGTATGTCGGTAGATGGGTTTAAAAAATGTTTTTGAGTTAATTTTTCGTTTATATGAAAATTATTTGAATGGGAATATTGTACGAGCATAAATAACATCCATATAAAAAAATAGTCAAACTAAGTCAATTAATTATAAATTTAAGTGTTAAAGATATATTGAGCTTTAATTTCTTTTTTCAGTTCACAACTATACTGACTGAATGATCCTTTTTTCAAAGGGGCGAAGAGGTAAGTGTTTAATAATTTATTATACATTTGACGAATGTAAAAATGCATTCGAAGGGTTTTTTTTTTCATTTGACATTTTTTATAAAAATTTAAATACCGCACCAACCCCGATGTAAGTTTTTTGTTTTGCTTGCAATTTCAGCACGGCTCTTGTTCATTACCTGATTCTGGTGGATTAGATAGTATCCCAACAACAAACATTGGCAATGCAATGCAAATTTTCTGATTATGGTTTTGATGGGATAGTTAACTCCCCTTTATCAGTTAATTTTGAAAAACAAATATTAAAATAATTTTTTTTTTCTGTAATCCAAATGCATGCGCCTCAGTTTTGAAGATATCACCTCTGAAAGTACTGAAGAGTTGGATGGTTTTGGAGAAAAAAAAAGTTTTCCTCTCGTTCACTCCAAGTAGTACATTGCGAATTTTTTCTAAATAATACTGTACTGCGGATCATTTAATGTAAAAAATTAGGGGGATCGGATAGAAAAATTAAATATAACGAAATATTCCGTCTTTCCTAACGTATTTCCTTTTTGTTGACATTCACCTGAGGAATTCCGCATGGTATGACCCCGTTTACGGTAACACATGCATTAATGATTACTTTTTTCATAATGATATAATTTGAATTTAATTTTAAAGGGAAATTATAATATAATTATTTTTTTTTATAGAAAATTTTGAGTTATATTCTGCCGTGCAGAGCGCACACAGGAATTTTTTAGAGGGGGTCCGGGGTTGAAAGTTCACCACCTTGTATCATGCTTTTTGATTTTTCCATTTTGGGGAAGAAAACACAATAAAAAAATAATTATTGAATAAATAATTAGCATTAATTAATAAAAAATTTTATTAATAACAAATATTTAACTGAAGTTTAGTATTATATACTTAAATTATAACCAATTGGAAAAAAAAACAGGGTTTTTGAAATGGGCCCCGGACCCTTCCCCTTTGTGCGCCACTGGGCATGTGTAATACCCGTAATTTTGTATTTTTTAGAAACAGAAGGACAATTCAGATCGATTCGAGAATGAGAAATGCTTTTATAAAGGGAAAAAACCCAAAAATATAATGGGATTTTTTGTGTGTGTGTGTGTACCTGTTTTTCTCCCTCAAATGAGTAAATTGAAAAATATAACAATTGAAAAAGAAGGATAAAAAAAAAAAAAAAATGTCCGTCGATTACGACTGGTTTAACCTTAAGTACGATTGTCTTTGATTATATAGACAAACAGGGTAATTAAACGCATTTTATATAATACTGAAAGCATGCATGTATCATCTTTATTTTTTTCACATTTTTCTTATTGATTCGGTAAAATAATATATGTATGTATAATAATGTACATAAATTATGCTACATAAATATATTTTACTCATAATACATGATTATATTGTTAAGAAGATTTATTTTCTTCACTATTAATATCAATTTGAGTATTAGTTACCATAATACTCTTGTCGTTATTAATCACTGTGGCAAGAGCTTTGTGGTAACTAAAATATGGTACGTGGAGGTCGGTAGATACGTGATTTACAAATCGTGAAAACATAGCATTTTCAAGAGTTGTTCCGTTCCTAGTCACCCCATTTCGTTACCAGAAACAATATCCAAAGTATTCTCTTATTTTAAAAATTGTACCAATTTCTATCCTTCATCTTTATCGAAATCAATATTAAAATCGTCGCCAAATATGAGCGGAAGTACATGATGTTGTTTCTTCAGTAGTTTAGAACCACTCTTTTTGTATATATGCTAAAGCTTACATTCATTATTTTATATATATGTTATCGTTAAAGTGTGAAATCCGTAATTTCATAGAATAACTAGGTATTTCATGCAATAACTGGTTAAGTCAGTTAAATTATATAAAACTACTGAATTCTACGATTTAATTAGGTATTCTAAAGAATAATGATTTCTTGATCGTTCATGTATGACATACGGCTCTTGAAAGTTCTTTGAACCGAGTCTAACTGCTTTTAGTCAGTTTTGAAACCTTTATAGCTGCTTTGGGGAAAGAGATTTCCGAGTAGAAACAACAGATGGCAAAAAAAAAAAGTAATTGTACTCTTGATCTCAATTTAGTATATGTGAGCAAGAACTAATTTCCATTGAAGAAGTTATGAATACTGACAGAACTCGCTTCGCAGCATCGCTGTTTTACGACAGCTCAAAGTTGCCGCAATGGACAAGGATTTAAAAAGTTGTGTAAAAAAATGTATAATAGTAAAAAGTGCGAATGTTTCTAAAATAATATGCAAAGTAATTCAATGTGCTGTCACAGCAATCTTTGCTGTAATAAATAATGCAAAGTAAATTAAAGGTATTTCATAAAATTTAAATTAATGTTCACTTTAGTTAAAAAGTTTGCAAGATATTTTTCTGAAACAACAAACTTTCTTCCTAGCATTTATTTTTTTCATGATACTTAAATGTAACTATATCTGCAGCACATTCTTTTTTTCTTATTATTTATCAATTAATCATCCGCAATAGGGATAAAATGTATTTTTTGAGAGATTTTAGCTATTTATATGACCAATTAATTTACAAAATAACTTTTAAATTGTTTATTTTTCTTTAACGGTCTATCATTATGCATTTCATAGAATAACTAGTTATCTCTCGGAATAACTAGGTATAGTATGAAATTTTTCATCTATTATATACCTTAACTGACTTGTCTAGTTATTTCATGAAATATTTAGTTATTCTATGAAATTACTGAATTATACACATTAACGATAACACATATATAACAAAAAAAACCCTCTTACAATTAAAAATAATAAAATAGAATTGTGATCTTCATTACGTACATTAACTGTATAAGAAAAATATTCAAAATGATAGAAACGTTTCAACACGTTCAGTCCTTTCAAATGTTTCTTTTCGTACCTCATTAATTAAGACAATTGTTGACAAACGGAAGTCATTTTTCGGGAAAAGTGGGAACGTATTTGATGTAAAATGTAGCATGTAAAAAAAACATATTTATGTTTTATAATAATAATTTCCTTCTTGGGACTTGAAATTATAAAATTGATTATTAAAAATCTTTTCCAATTTCTCGTGACAACCGTTTGTTAACAACTGACCCCAAAAAAAAAAATATTTATTGAAATTGAAAAAAAAAAAAAAAACAGAAAGCCGCAGGTTGCAAAAAAGAGGAGAGACAAAGGATTAGAGCTGTGGCGAAGTTGTATTTTCCCTCAATATGTCACTTAAACCCTTGAAATCTGTGGTAACTTTACCACAATTCATTATTATTTGCATTTGGCAATTTTTTTAATCTTTGCATTTTTTCAGCCCTCGGAAATATAAAAATGTACCTTTTTTTTAAAAAATAATTTTTATATAAGCCCTTTTCTTTATAACCAAAATATATCAATGTAAATTGTAAAATTTTTCTTGAGTTCCTTCTGTTTTATTTTTTAACGCTTTCTACATGAACAGTGTTGAAAATATATAAACATTGATTTATGAAACTACCCAATAAAAGGTCAAAAATCCTAAAAAAGACAACTATTAATGTGACTTTTTAGAATAAATTTTTGGTTAAATTTCAAAATAAAGAATAATTATTATTGTTTTTTTAAACGGTTCACTTTTCTTTAAAAGTTATGCTTATTGAACGGAATATATCTGTGGATTCAATTTTGCATAGTACGTCAGTAACGTAATTTTTCAAATGTACATTGAAATATTTTTTAAATAAAAGAAATTTTTTAGAAGGTTAATAGATTTTAATATTGATATATTTTTAAATGAGTTTCAAAAATTCTATTTTATGCTACATTATATCTTATGATAAAATACAAAAACGACATTTAATCTTAGAATTTGATGTTTTTTAAACCATTGTTTCAAAAAGGCCAAAGTATTAACGGTTTTAGTACAGAGTGTCGATGCATTACAATGATAAGAAATTCGTACAGAATGATTGAAAAATTCTTTTCATAAAAACGCAGCAATAATGATCTAATTTAGAAAAAAATCGTAAAAAATGCAAAATATTGTTATTTTGTAAAAAAAAAAAAAAAATACCGTATCGTGGCGAAATGAATGATCTTTCCGATTTTGTAATTATTTTTTGCCTGATTTCTGTAAGAAAAAAAATGATCGTAGTTTTAAAAACGATGAAAATTAGGAACTATTTCCCTGTTTTTTCGGACAGCGACTTGGCGCATGCACAGAAGGACGTAACCCCTTTTTGTAAATGCTTGTATAAATTTCACTCCTCATAAAATTTCCATAACAGGGGCTTTTTTGAAAAACGATTCTTAACGAATCTGAATAACGATTCTACTATAATTTATGCATTATACTATAGAAAAAAAAATAAATACCCAGCAAGAGAGACAAGGGCTTCCAAAATTAAAAATTAGTGGTCATTTGGCATACTTTGTGCATAATCTTCGTAGAACTGTCTGATATAAATATTTAATATATTTTATTTATTTAATATTCTTGTACTTTTCTTAGATAATTGAAGTCATGAGTAACATCGGAGGTTTCCTTGGCATGTGGATGGGTGTATCTATGATTGCTGTTCTGAATTTGTTTGAAAATCTACTAACTATCATCTTCTATGCCATGAAGAAGAGAAAGAGCAAGAAAAAAAGCGCATTCATCAATATTGCATGACTCATTGAACATAATTTCGAATCTGCTTTCCTGTTAAAACTTTCTTTCGCACTTTCCTTAAGATAATCACTTGTTCTATACCAGAAAAATGTGTTCACAAATAGTATTGGGAAAAATGCTTGTCTCACACACACACACACACAAATTTTTAATGATTCACTTTAGGAAAGAGTATGTATAAATTCAAATAAGACTCATCTTTAAGCAGTGACGAATATCGAACTAATAAATCTAAACATCTTCTTTTCCACACCTAAAGAAAATTTAAAGTAAATTATGAGGTTCTTTTTTACATTCATTTGAAATATAACAACTGATAAATTAATAATAAAGAGAGAGAAAAAAAAAGAGACAATGAAAAATGAATATTAAAATGAATATGTTTTCTGAAGCTGAAATTTCGCAATGAAAATTATATGATAACAAACAATTAATTTTTGATTACTTTTCTGATGGCTTATTTAGTTGGTTTTAACAGATACTGGATGGCAGTTGAATGTATTTTTAGTTAAACTTTCTCTAGGATTGTACTACAAATCTAAAAAAAAAGCACGATTTTATCAATTCCTGCACATTTCAATAAAAATATCAAATAGTTGTAATGTTACATTATTTCTTATTTCTAAAAATTAATTATTTAACTATAAATATATTGCAGCTTTTAATATAATTCGTCAATTATTAAATGAAGCAAATTCAATAGCTAAATATAATACAATAATATAAAATGTAAACTGAATTGCATGAGAAAATAAAAAAGTTAAAGTATTTTACATTTAAAGAAATTCGAATAACCAATGATCTAGAAGAGAAGAAAATATAATATACATTACTGGTCATTAAAATTGCTACACCAAGAAGGCAACATGCTACAAACATGAAGTTTGAACGACAGAAAGAAGGTACTGTTATATGCAAATGATTAGGTTTTTAGCGTATTCGGACAAAGAAGGTGCTGATAACGACACCTACAATGTGTTCAAATGAGGAAACTGTTCAGCCAGTTCCTCATACACAAATTACATTTGAACGTTGTTAACTCGTGAAAAATTGTTGTGATGTCTCGTGCAAGAAGCAGAAATGTGTAGCAGTACGTTTTTGACTTTGATAAAGATCGAATTGTAACGTAGTGGATTGTGGTTTATCGTATCACAGTATTGCTGTTAGATTCGGTCGAATTGAAGTATTTGTTAGCAGAATATGGAATCAATGGGTTCAGAACGGTATTAAGGAACGCCAAACTGAATCTCAACGACCCCGATCATTAGCAGCCGAGAAGGCAGGCATGTTATCCGCATGACCTTAATGGATAGTGCAGATATGTCACGAGCCCTTAGTCCAGAATTGGGGTCGTTTGCAAGACAACAAGTGTCTGCACGAACAATTGGACGACGTTTGCAGCAGCATGAACTCTAAGCTCAGAGACCTTGGCTCTGGCTACCCTTGACGCTGTATCACAGACAGGAGTGTTTTCAATGTTGTGATCTACGAAGACGTAATTTTTTCAGATGAATTCAGGTTCTGTTTACAGCATCAAGTTGGTCACATTCATGTTTGGTGGCATCGTGGTAAACGTACATTGGCAGCATGCATTGGTCATCGTCATATTGGCCTATCACCTGGCGTGATGGTATGGGGTGCTATTGGATACAAGTCTTAGTCACCTCTTGCTCGCCTAGACATTTTGAACAGTGCACGTTACATTTCTGGTGTGCTATGACCTGTAGCTCTGCCCTTTATTCGAACCCTATGAAACCCTAGGTTTCAATAAGGTAATGCACGACCGGATTTTGTTGGTATTGTGCGGACCTTCTTTGATACAGAAATGTTCAGCTGTTGTCCTGGCCCTCACGTTCACCAGACCTCTCACCAACAGAAAACTTCTGGTTCATGGTTGCTCAGCGACTAACTTGTCACCATACACCAGTCACTGCAGTTGATGAGCTCTCGGATCACATTGAATCTGCATGGATATCTGTACCTGTACATGCCATCCAATCTCTGACTCAATACCGAGGCGTATAATTCCTGTTTCTACTTCCAGAGGTGGTTCTTCTGGGTACTGATTTCTCAGGATCAATGTACCGAAATTTCTTTAAAATTTAATCACTTGTTATTTCCAGTATAATATATTTGTCCAATAAATAACATTTTGTTACCCGCATTTCTTCCTGGTGTAGCAATTTTAATGGCCAGTAGTGTAGAAATAATGGAAGAAAATGGTTTGAAATAGACAGAAATGTATTTATTTTAATGCATTGTTTAACTTAAATTTTCCATTTAAAATAAAATATTTTTCAATCCATTGAGCCTATAATTCTATTAGAACAACTGTTTTTTGATAGTAATTACTTTTTTTAGCTTTGAGTTCACGTTGATATTTAAATATACAGGGTGGTCATAATTAAACTGCAAGTGTTCAAGAGGTGCTGGAGAGAAAGATACGGCAGTTATTCCAGTGAAATTTGGTATCTACACGTTTCAGAATATGCGCAAATCAAACATGCAAAAAAGGAAAACCGCCATTTTCACCCTATAGATAGCACTGTGCCGTGTTTTAATGCTCATCGGTGGCCTAAACAACTTCCAAAACCGATAAACAGAGCATAATGACATTATAAGAGGCAGAAACAATATACACAATCACTCACAGTTTATTAAAATTCCATACAATTCACTTCAGTAATTAAATTTTTACCGTATCATGTAATTAAAAATTAACGAAAATTAAACAATATATAAAAACGCTTTGGAAAATAATCAAACCATTATTTTCTCAATGAAATTATCACATGATGTGCTCAATAAGCGAACCACCAGATGCAACCACATGCTGAAAACTTAAAACAACATGGTTAATGACTATTTATGACTTGGTGCGGACCAAAAATGTAGCAACTTTTTAACAGGTTTAGCAATGTGAGGGAGGATGTGGGGCTCCGTCCTGAATAAATACCGTGGTTTCTAAGCAATGTCTCTCTTGCAATGCTGGAATCAACTGTTCACTCAACATTGCTACTCAATGAGGTCTTGTTTTTATACTGTTTGATGGGCTTAAAATTTCCAAATATGCCGTCGATAAGCAGTGAAACATGGTACAGTGCCTTCTATCGGGTGAAAATGGTGATTTTTTTGTATATTTCACTTGCGCATGTTCAGAAACGTGTAGATACCAAATTTCACTGGAATATTCCAGGTAGGTTTCTCTCTAGAACCTCTTGAACACAGTTTTATTATGGCCACCCTGTATTTGAATAGACAGAAGATCAGTTGAAACAAGAAATCGCCACCTTTTACAATGAAACAAAAGGAGTGCAAACGCTGTATTTATTCTATCATCGATACAAATGGAATAAACCCCAAAATTACCTATATTGGGAATTAAAATTACCAGAACCAAGGGCACTGGCGTTGCTAGTCCTGAGTGGGACCTGCATCAAAATTCTTTGGGGGCCCCTATTTGGGACCTTTTGACATATTATGATTATATTCTTACACATAAAGGATCCCCTGTAGCTTGGGGCCTCGTAGCATTGATACGACGGTAGCTACGCCCCTGCCCTAGGAACACATATCTTCGGAAATTTTAGGTTACGAACTTTTCAAACAGCATCTGCGAAAACAGGCCGAGAATAACATTCATAGGCCTGTTCAAAATAATGAACGTGTGAAAAAGCACCACGAAGTATTGCTTGCCTTGTTAAGAAATCAAAAAAAGATTGTCAAGATTTTGTTGTGTAAAATGCTACACACAAATCCAAGTACTTCGAACACTGCAAGATGATTTGGGAAGACAGCAACAAAAGATCTCAAAATGTAAGTAATGGTAAAAGTGATAACAATCCACTATATTTATTCTGTTTCTTTATGTTGTTGCTTAAACCATTGACTGCCATGTAATTTTAGAGCATCTTGCAATGGGTGTCAAGGTTTTATTTTAAAGAAAACATAAAAATTTACAAAATATAACAACATTGAGTTATTCATATAATATTGCAATAGCATTTACAGTATTTTTTATTTAAAAAAATTCGTAGCCTGCCGTCAGTGAATAAAATTCCTTTGATGAAACCACACAAGTGATCTAGTAGTGGTTTTAATCTAAAAAATAGC
>BMAV01017668.1:150310-180712 GCA_019973955.1 Trichonephila inaurata madagascariensis | reverse complement strand
CGGAAACCGGGAAAAAACCCCGCATAGCTATTGAAAAGTTGAAGAATTGTATATTGTAAAGTATGTTGTGGATATATATATATTTAAAATAATCTTATCTTTTACTAAAATTTTCAAAATAATAATAGTAATATTAATTCACATAAAATAGTAATTAGAAATTTTATTTTACAATGTTTTCGAAATGTTCAACTTTATAATTTTTAAAATTGTTTCTAATACTTAAAAAAAAGATGATGGTGGGAAAATTTACTCTATCAAATTTTTAAGTACTATTTGTCCTTATGGATTAAATATAACACACAGTGGCTGAAATATGTTTGAAGTAATTAAATAGATTGATGTCGAAGACTTTTTCATAATTATGATAGCAATAAGAATAATAGAATAATTAGAAAAGGCTAGAATTAAAAAAATGTAGAGACAAGACAAGCAATTGTAAAAATTCTTTCATATTAAACAAATAAAATAACATTTGATTACTCAATGAAAAAGAAATATATATATAAAAACCAAACAAAAATAGTTTTATGTGGAATGTCTTGATTTACATATTATATAAGACCTTCACAATTATTTAAGATATAAACACGTGATTAATGTTAGTGCAATTAATAAATATAAAACAGAATAATATATGTTGTATTATATTCTACGTGAATGAATCACACAATAATATTAAATTTTCCAACATATTTAAAAAAATATGCCTGCTTTTCCAATTAAAAATATCATTATTAATAAAAGTTTTAAAAAATAATGGAAAAATTGGTAAATCTCTATATAAATAAAATACGTTTGTGTGGAACTACATAATACTTTTAAACTTAGTGAATAGAACACTTCATAAATGAACATCACCAACCTGTTATTACAGGAGATCTTAATATTGCAAAAAATAAACTTTTAAAAGATGTTATGAGACTTGTGAATTAGTTATTACGATCAGAGAGACTTAAGAAATTCTAGTAAAAAAAATAGGTGATTATAAATTAATATAATCGTGTAAAGATTTAAATATTTCATTATTGAGATTGTTGTCAAATGTTTTATTCCTCTAGAATATTTTGCTAGACAAACATTAACAAAATATTACAGCTTTCAATGCATAAAAATTAGTGATAGAGAAATGAATAACCCCTGATATGCATTTTATCAGGAATTAGAAACTGACATTTTCAATTTGAAATATTCATATACTCCTAAATTCTACAATAGTCTTATTTAAACTCTGACCAGTTACTAATGAGTTTAATATATATATTAATAAACCAGGGAAAGTGCTCCAAGATACCAGACAAATAGACTGTTGCAAATCGGATTGAAACTACAGTGATAATTAAAAATAGTAAAGAAATATCTAACACGTGAAAGATAAAAAATTTGTTCTATTTATGGTTTTGATTTTGAACATCTTTTTAGTTTTCTTCATATTAATGATATGATTAAAAAATCAATCTAAATATAAAAGTAAATCTAATAATAATAATAGTAATAGAATGAATATAAATAAATCTAATATACGATAAATTACGTATTGTGTCACTCGTATTACAAAAGTTTAACTCTTTTGTTTGACTTGTTCTTCAAGAAAATTATATGTATTAAAGGAAATTATTACAAACGGGTCTAAGGCTTATCACAAGATGGACCAGTAAGTACTCCCAACTGTCTGGCCCCAATATCATATAGTTCATATTAATAGTGTATATATATATATATAATTTAATTATAGTCTTAATTTGATTCCAACAGCTTAATAAATTACACAGGGAATTTTTAAAACACTTCAATTAAAAGATACTTGGCCGAAAGTACTTATTTATGATAAATTTAACAATCGTATTACACTGTTTATAGTGGGCGTCAAATGTCACACGCTTGGCTCTTTTTGAGCCCGTACGGTCAATGTTATGCGACATGTGATGAGAAGAAACACTGTATCGTTGAAAACGGAACATATTCAATTTATATTTTCTGTAATTTCTCTTTCTTTACTTAATGTTACATATATTAAAATAGTACTGATAGTATTTCCTGAGCACAGCGCGATATCTTCTAGAATTCATACTAAAAAAAATATTTCAGATGTATTTGATATACATTACCAAGATTTTTTTTTTGATAAAGTAAGTAATTAAAAAATTTGCTGTAAATTATTTCAATTTGGTCTCTGACGATCTAGAATGTTTTTTTAAGTTTGTGACATCTCTCGCGTTGCTAACTTCTAACATAACCACCAGTTCTTTGACGGCCACGATTAATGGCAAAAACTTTTCCAACCCAATACCAAGAAGAGAAACGGATCGAATATGCAAATGAGATATACTTTAAAAAGGATACAAAGTTTGGTGAGATAGGCGGCAAGCTAGAATAACTTAGTGTGGAATCGTTCAGAACAAAGTATTGAACGTCCTGCAAACTATGGAAGAAGGATACGCTCATCATGATTGAATATAATACCAAGTTAAAGAAAGCCTGAGTCGTCTCACCTACTATTAACATAATAGGAATTTCTTCAACCTAGGAAAAAGGTAGTTTCTAAAAGGTAATATTTTGTATAGGAAGTTAGATTAGACAGTTGAAATTATTATAATTGGAATAAGTGATCTAGTTGTGCGATCTGACTTGAATTTAAAGTTTAATTGTTAGCTGATTCTCACTTTAAGAAAGATTTGTTAATTAGAATTAAGTAATTTAAGTTGGCTATTTAATAAAGTTGTGTTAAGAATCCCAAAATGTCTCTCATCATTTTAGATAATCCCACACACCTCACAGCACGCGAGAATCACCCCAGACATGAAGTATCCACCCAGGATGGCTATGTCTCAATAACACTTAGACAATTCTGGGACAGGTAATACGAGGTGGATGTAATGTATTACCCACCTGTATTTTTCAGGGTCAGAGAGAACATTACAGAGTTTCTCAGAAAACAATAGATAATCCAAATACAGTTACTTGAAATCTGTGTCCCATGTGTGCTTACTTGAAAAAGTCATCTCAGGGAAGGAGCAAGATTGAGGGTACTCCAACTCATTTGGATCGGTGTTGGAGTGCAAAATACAGCCACAGTTTTAACAGCTCAAGGCTGAACAGCGAAACTTTTCCCACTAATCAAAAATAAGAAAAGTACAAAAGAAGCTCAATTTTTGCTTCACAGCAGGGAAGAAATCAGGAACCCACTGATTTTTGTCTACGATTTATTAAAATCGAGAAAAATTTAGAACTAGGGAGAATGTCCCAGGCAGAGATTGGTGGATCATATTTTAGTTCGACTCAAATACAAGATCCAAGGACTGCAGTGGGGGAAGCGCACAATCACCAAGGAGAACACGAGGCACAACTTTTTGAAGTCTGAGCTAAATTCGAGAAGGGTATTCTTTACAAATTAAAAGGGAGAAGCTACGAAATAATGATAATGTAGAAAGACGAGGTCAAAACACGCATGGAGATGCCTAATTTTGATGCTAATGAGTGAGAAACGGAGAAATTCTGAGGTTGGACGTAGACCAAATAATGGTAGAAATGATTTTTATGAGAATAGCCGTCAGTAATAGAGGGTTCGAGAGGGAATAGATTTCAGAATAGTGATCAGAGATTCAACAGCAGGGGTTACCAATTTCGAAATGAGCGAAATGATAATTTTAATAGAGGACCGTAGAAATAGAGTTTCCGAGTGAAAATTTTAGTCGAAGGCGATATAGGGATGCAAAGGGGACGATTAAATATTGTAAAAAGTTAAAGATCAACCTCAAAAAGTATCGACAAAGAGGAAGTAACAATTAAGCTTTCTCCGATATGTATATCACCCGTAGAACTTCCCCTGGTTTCCTAAATTTTTATTAAATAACACACACATTTTTGAAAGCGCTAGGGACACCGGAGCAGATAAATCGTTTATATCGGAAGAGGTATATAGAAAATGTTTTTATAAACAAGTTAAAATCGCGAGCGGAAGTAATAACAGCACAGGGTGCGAAATGCAAACATGGGGATTGTAGAGGTGGAATATTCGCATTAGACAATTTTGAAAGAACTTGGTCATTTCATGTGTTGACGGATTTAGAATACCCATGTATTCTGAGTGTTGATTTATAAGTGGATCAAAGATTATTTTAGATTTTTGATCGAAAATCGTTGAAAATTCCATTCTCTCAAATAAATAAAGGTGGTTGAACCAATTAAAAAGAGGAAAAGGTTGAGATAAGATTTTATTAAGACAAAATTGGGGAGGTAGAAAAACAAAACTACAAAATTTGTTTTAGTAGTTTTAAGGGATTGATACTCCAAGGAATTGACCAGGTCTTACTCATGTTTTATACCATGAAATTGACACAGGGGAGATAACCCACCAGTAGCTTCCCGGCCATATAGGTTTTGACCGGACAAAACAAGCAATAAACGATTTTACATACAAAAATGTATTTACAGAGAAACGATTGTTCACGAATTTCAATCCCGTACGCGTCACCAGTTTATTGTTATGCAAGAAAAATAATGGGTTACCGGATAATCCAGAAGCATATAGATTTGCAGTGACATTAGAAAACTAAATTCGATCACAAAGTATCCGCGATACCTTTATCGTTAATAGATGATTTAATAACGAACATCCCATATACAACAATAATGTCATTTTCAGTCTAAATTGGGTACTTTCAAATGGCAGTAAACCCCAGTGATATTGTTAAGACCGCATTTGTAGTAAAAGTGGCACTTATGCTTTCAAGCGGATGCCATTCGGTTTATCAGGAGCAGCTCCCAATTTTTCAAGGCAATTGACATAATCCTAAAACCGGTGATAGGGAGGGTTTGTGAGGTGTTTACATGGATGACGTGATAATCTCGTCTCATCATTCCTCACCATGTTGAGCATTTAAGGGAAGTTTTTTCGTTGTTGCAAGATGCAGGATTGACATTAAATAAAGACAAATGTAAATTTGGGTGCGATGAATTTAAGTATTTAGGATTAGTTATTAGTAAAGAAGGAATTAAAACAGATGAGACAAAGGTTCGGGCCATACTAGAGATGAAACCACCCCGTAACTCAAAGGGTGTCCAAGTTTTTGGGTATGTCCCAGTGGTACGCAAAGAAATTTATTAAAATTATGCGGATCTTTGTGAAACCCTTTATAATCTTAAACGAAAATTAAAAAATTTGTCTGGTTAATGGAAGCACAAAAGGCATTCAGAAGAAGAGGTCAAGGCAGCGTGTAACAAGGCGCCAGTTTTAAAATTACCAAACTTTCAGGAGCCATTCAAGTTATTTACAGACCTTCAGTCGTTTGGGAGCAGTGCTTAATCAACAAAACAGACCCGTTATATTTGCTTCATGTACACTGGAACAACGCAGAGAGGAGGTATACGGTAACCGAAGAGAATGTCTAGCAGTAGTATGGGCGTTGAACAAATTCAGAACATATTTAGGAACAATGCCGATTAAAGTAATAACAGATCACGCTGCCTTAACACACTAACACATGGCAAAAATTTGTCGAAGGTAGGATGGTTAGATGGGCACTCAAATTACAGCAGAATTTAATATAGAATGGGAACATAGACCGGGGAACTCAAAATGCAGTGGCTGACATACTTTCCAAGGAATCCCGTGGAAAGTATAATTGGAAGAAAAAGTTAATTGTGCCTTAATCAGGGATTTGGTACACTTCGCGGGAACAGTTAACAGAACAAAAATGACCAGATTAGGTCATATCTATATGATATTTAGAAACCGGAAGATAACTCGGTTAATGCAACGATATGTGAGAATTGGTCCCCACGATTTCCGTCTAGTGAAGGCTTGTTATTTTACGCGAAACACGCAGCATCTCGTTAGGTGAAATGCGTGTATACATTCCAAAAATCTTTAAGGAATAGAGGAAATAATGAGAGAATTTTACGACAGGCCAATAGCTGGACACTTGGGAAGATTTAAAACGTATCATAAAATTCGGGACGTTCAGTATTTCCATTACATGAGAAAATTCATTGATCAATATGTCTACATGCCATATGTGCCAAGTTAATAACTATAAAACGCTTTACCAGCTGGTCGATTAAAATCAAATTATATAAAAATTATCCAAATGAGATAGTGACGTTAGATTTGTTAGGCCCGTATCCTATATCGGGAATAAGACGTAATCGCTATATTTTAGTAATAGCCGATCATTTCAGCAAATGGGTACCGAAATTATACCTCTTAAAAAGCAAATTAACAACATATGCCGGATATTTTTTTGATAACTTTATATCGCGTTGCTAGACTCCCAATAAAAATTAATAAGTGATAATGGTCCACAATTTGTTTATATCCAGAAATTTTTGCGAGCACTTAAGTGAAAGATTAGGCATAAGGCATGTGAACTGTTGCATATAGGCCACAAACAAATCGGACTGAAAAAAGAGTTAATCGAGATATAGTACAAATGATTGCAAATTATATTTAATGATCAACACGATACTTGGGATCAATTCTTACGTGAGTTTGCTTACGCTATTCGTACGACGGTAAATGAAACAACAGGAAAATCACCTGCTGGATTATTTTGGGTCCGAAATTGATTACCCCATTTCAAAAATTAGTTATGATTTCCGGATGGGTCCCGAATTCCAAAGGTACAAAATATAGAAAGATTATTCAGGGAAGCTAAGGCCCAAATTACGAAAACTAAACAGGAAGGTGGGAATAATATTGTATAGACGAAGAGATATAAAATTACAGGCAGAAATGATTGGGTCTTATTAGAAACACACACCTTTAAGTTCAGCAGCAGCTAATAAAAGTCTGCGCTAGAATTTAAAAGAAAAATTTGGGACGCATACGGTATAATAGTAGAAATAACAATAATATTGTAATATGGAAATCAGGAAAAGATTAACGGTTAACGTTGATCAAATAAGAATATATCGTCATAGGAAATGTGAAGAGGTCGAGTTAGGAACAGGTAGCCCAAATAGTATCCAGATCACGTCAGGAAACTAGTACTTCCCGGAAAATGTACATCAAGGATTAAATAGGTCACACTATGTGAGAAAGAAAGATCTGCGGTGAAACGTAAGTTAGAGGCAAAAAGGGATTATCGCCAATCAAAACAATATAAAGTTACAGATAGGACCGATAAACGCAGATCACTGTTCAAGATCGCCTCTAGTTCATTTAAGAATGACAGGGAAAAGAAGCAAGAGCAAAAATTCGATAAGGAATGAAGAGAGATATCATATGGATCAGGGGCAAGTGGACCACAGAGAAAGTGATGGCACAAAAGGGACACAATAATACTAACAAAAAGACCATTATCATCCCGGTACTATTTATATAAGTAGGAAAAAGAACAAGACAGAGACAACTGGGTTCAAGATGGACTGAGATACAATCTGCGTCCACATAAAGAAACGATCGGAGTCCCGACCGTAAAGGAAGCAACAGGGAAGCAAGTAAAAGCCGACAAGGAGACTACAATCCCTACAGCAGGCAGCCTAAGGAATTCCAGTGCAGCCGAGGAAGAGAGCAGGAAAAGAACAGTGGTAGCACCTCATCATTGGACGTCATGGTGGGGGACTGAATATAAAATCAGGTTGTATTGTTTCATTTTTTTATGATCTTTCCAACAAGTGGTGGAAAAATTATTGCAAAGAAAGAAGTCTCGGGCGGTGTTTAAAAGTTATAAGCCAAGCAAAGTTGACACTACAATGAGTGTATATTTATTTTTGAACTTTGAAGCTTGTTAAAATTTTTTCTCTTTTAAGGAGAAAACAATTGTAATTACACATTTGTTTGCTTCGATGTATGGCCAACTATTGAGATGCGACAATTCCTTTGGTTGTTGACTTATGGTTTTATTGAAAAACGTTTGTAATTGTATAACATATTGTATATATATATGTTGTTGTATTGTTCCATATTCATGAGGCATCTGGTTCAAGGGAAACGCAGCGTAGTCAGGAGCACTAACAATAATATTAACGGCGCTGCGCAACTCATTTGGGAGTTTGTGGGAACCAGATGTGGGGATGGAGATGAAATTTATTGTGATTTACAAATAATATATAGTACATAAAATTGTAGAGGAAACTTATTGGTATTATGTGGCTTACACTCAGAGTGGAAACAGTAACTCAGAGAGTTTTCATTTCAGGGCGACAGACCCTGAAAATTGTAATAATAGATATGTAATAACCTCAACACGGAAAAAATGGAGCAGGATAAAACCACGGTGATGCGGATGCAGGTTTGGTTCTTGGGAAGGACTAGACATGGTTGCTTTAAGGTAGCATGGCAAGGGACAGATGGAATGACATATTTGTGTTAGACTGAGGGACTGACGGGATAAAATTTGTGGGTTTGTTTGGGATGAATTGAATATTAAATTTAATTCTATGATAGAGTAATGAAAATTAAAGTCAAAGATAAATATTAAAGGTAAAAAAAGTTAAAATGAGGATTCAAGATTAAAATTTAAATAAAACTTAGAAAGCGAAGAGGTTCAAGTAAAATTGGGACGTAATTTATTAAGGGCATTGAGAACCATAAATAAATCGCGACTTTCTTCTTGGAGGTTGTGACATCTCTCGCGTTCTTCTTCTAACATAACTCCCTAAGTTCTTTGACAGCCACGATTAATGGCAAAAACTTTTCCAACAATACCAAGAAGAGAAACGGATCGAATATGCAAATGAGATATACTTTAAAAAAGGATAGAAAGTTTGGTGAGATATGACGGCAAACCTAGAGATAACTTAGTGTGGAATCGTTCGGAACAAGTATTGGGCATTACTACAGCTCTGGAAGAAGGATACGCTCATCACGATTGAATATAATAAGGATTAAAGCCTGAGTCTTCACCTACTATTAACATAATAGGAATTTCTTCAACCCTAGGAAAGGTGATTCTATAAAGGTAATATTTTTGTATAGGAAGTTAGATTAGACAGTTAAATTATTATAATTAAGATAAGTGTCTGGTTGTGCGATCTGACTTGAATTTAAAGAAGTTTAATTGTTGGCTGATTCTCACTTTAGAAAGTTGTTAATTAGAATTAAAAGTAATCTAAGTTATTCTTAATAAAAGTTGTGTTAGAATCCCAAAATGTCTCATCTAGATAATCCCACACCTCTAGCTTACGCGAATCACCCCAGACATAGTCATCACAGGATGGCTATGTCTCAAGTTGTTTTCGTGGTAGGGTTACAAAACCGTTTTCCAAAATAACTTTTGCGTGTTTTTAATAATTATTTTTATATATATATATTTATTTTAAGTGCTACAAAGCGAAAAATCTAATAAATATATTATAATAGTATTTTTTAAATAATTAAAAATACTTTCTATGCATTCTAAGGACAGTTGGGGGATTAAGGGATATCACATGTATGAACATCAGAAGGATAAATAAAACACAAAGTATTTGGTAAATCGAACTTAGAAGAGAACATATATTAACTCTGAGTAATAAATAAACTTTTTATAAAACTACATTCATACCATATAGGAATAGTGACATATATAATTACTACTAACAAAAACATTATTTTAAACTTTATTCAACCCAATAAATAGTAAGTTGAACAAATTTCCAACAAAATTGAAAACGACAAATTATTTAGGCATTTCTTAGGACAAGAAAATACCTGTCTAATTTTTATAAAAAGTCATCTTTATAAGGAGTACTTAAAACTTAATATAAATTATAACTTCTTAACATTTAGGATGTTACTTTACAAAATATATCATTAAATTTACAATGCATAGTAAAATTTCTCTTTATTCATACATTACTCTTTTTTCTAAGCAATAATGGCGATACTTTCTGTTTCATACAAATAATTATTAAAATATATCATTGTTTTGAGTTATCCTTAATATAAACCTAAAATGTATATACATATAAATTTCGTAATGTTATGGATTTAATTAATAATAGTTTATCATCATTAATAATTTTCCTGTTCAAGTAAAAAAAAATGAATATAATGAAGCCTTCTATGCTTTACTAATTTGAATCTACTTACAGGTCAATAAACCAGGCTATAACTTGTTTATTGCTCATCGATTGAAGCTGTGGTCTATATTTTCAAATGCATTTTATGCATGTGTATTTATTTGATAATCTATAATGGATTCAGAAAATCTATCCATTATAGATTTTGGGATTCTACACCATACTATAAGTAGAAAGGGAGAAGTTGACTGGTTTTAACCCCAAAATACAGTCCTCAGTTTACTCTTTGAATTTTTAATACTTCTCTTCGGTTTATATATATATATATATATATATATATATATATATATATATATATATATATATATATATATATATATATGTTCAGCGAGATTTTCACTGCATATATATAGTGAAAATCGTTTAATACAAAACAGAGGCTATTGAAATAATTTTCCGTGTTAAAGGATATTTCTAAGAAAAAACATATATGTAACAAAATTAAGTTTATTATAGTACCTTTTATTTACAAAAATATGGGTTTTTGCATGTATTTAATAAAATCACTGAACATTTACGTAATTTGCTCTCTTTTTTTAATGATTGTCGATAAAGTAGAGTAAGCAATACCAAAATCTTTGTAGATTCCGTTACCATCTTCTATATTTTGGATCAACAGCCTTAAGAAGCTGCATCTTCATTTCAAACAAAACAGCAGTTTGTTTCCAAACTGAGCTTTTTGCCATTGAGTTTGAAAAAAAGTTCTTCTACAATAGAAAAAAATAAGGCGAAACAAGCTTAATGAGTTTTACTCACACTGAGAATTTCAAAGCCAGCTGTTGAAAGAAAACATGTTTTTATGTGACGTTTGTAGGGAGGGGGAGGGGGTAGAAAGTAGCTTAGATAAATAAAACTGGCTCGTGTCACAGGCTATTTCGTGGGTATTTCAAAGCCCTTAGCCTCCTTTCTGCGAAACAAGTGAAACGATCTCTCTTTCATTTAAAGTCCTTCTTAAATCTCGAAACATAATTTCCGTATGTTGTTCATTCCCAGAATGAAAATGTTTTCGTGTTAAGTGATTTTCGTTTTGTGTTAAGAGAAAAAAGTACATGAAAATACATAGTAGTTTAGAGGGATCTTTGTATTACTTCGTGATAAAAAAAAAAAAAAACCTGATACTTTATCTTAAGCGTTTTCGCGTTAAACGTATTTCACCGTATATTAAGAATTAAAGGGAAGATGGTTGCAATAAAAAGAAAACTAACAAAGTAAAAAAAAAAAACTTGGCCAAAATAACGTCCGCTGTAAGATCAATATATATGAAAACAAAAATGGCCACAAAACGCAACCTAAATTAGGAAAGTGGTCACTGGTCCAGCACAGAAGCTGGACGACACTCCATATATCATAGGAAAACATGTCTCTAATAAGGTATATGATTTCTACACAACTCTCATATCGGTGTTTCATACTGTTTACCAGGATCCTTATCAACCCCTGTATCAATCCTGTACCCTGTAGCCCGTACCCATTCTTGCACCAAAGTATTCTTGAGCTCATCGATGGTCCTTGGAGAGGGTGAAATTGAGCGTCCAAAAGCGGTCCCCTACGTATTAAGGTCAGGGGACATCGCAGGTCACACCACTAATTTAATATCCTGCAATTGGAGCCATTCATCTACAAACTGAGCCTTGAGTAATCGTGCGTTATAGTTCATTAAGATGAAATTTGGTCAAAATTATCCTTGGAAAAGTCTGATATAGGGTGCAAGGATCTCATCCCTGTACCGCTGACTTGTCAGAGTACCTCTATCAAACACATGAAGGTCGGACATTGCATTACACAGGCTGTGATACAGTTGTGTTGCTGTCACGGACCTATCCCTTTTAGCCAGAATTCTCAAACAGTAGCCTTGAGCCGGCGTTGTTGCCCTTTTGGGTCTTGACCAGGTCGGTAGACCACTGTTCCTATCTTTATGAACTATTTCCACATAGCGGAAACCTCATTTCTCGAAACTCCAAGGTCCCAACAGCAGATAGCCTGTGATTGGTCCATCTCGAGTCTTCCAACTATTCGCCCTCTTTTGGCATCATCTAGACGATGACGACTGACCATATTAACGATGGGTAAACAAAGAAATTCAAAGAACAATGAATGGGATAATCGAGGATGTTTCAAAACATCCTTACTCTGCAAGCTTCAATGGCCAAGTAAGGTAATCACAGCGCCACTGCCTCACGATGCTACACGTCAATACGTGACAGAGTTGTCCGTGAAGAGCTCATCAGCTTGTTTTCATTAGTATATATATATAAGTAAAGCTTTTAACATAGTAAAATTATGAGTTTACAATGCTGAAACTTCTTACTTAGTACATTAAATAATGGTATAAAACTGTATTCATTATGAATAGGAACATTAAATTGTAATTTGATATTTTGATGCACATCTCAATTTTATTGCATGAATGTAATAATGTAATTTATCTGAAACTTTATTAGCACATAGGAAAATGTAAGTTCTTATTCGTTGTAGTGAAAAATAAAAATAACTTTAATTTAAAAAGTCAGACATTGTTTAAGTGTTACGATTGTCTTTATAAATTTTAACGATTGGATTTTGAAATTAACTTCCCTAAGATATTTACGTAGAGAATATATATGAAATTAAATTCTGTTAAGAAATAAATCGTTGGCATTCAAAATCTTTGAGGTGCAATTTTCAAATGAATTGAATAAACTAATATTATATACTCTTCACTTAACAGTCAAATTCAATATTAAATTAAAAAATTAGATTTATCGTAACTTTTACAAAGAAGTAAATTTCACATTAATAGATTTCCTAGTCTCAGGTTTTCCTTCAATACAAGCTTTTCCAACATTTTAATTAGAAAAATTTTCGACTGATTGAACTTTAAGTAAATAAGAGCAACACCGTATCATACCAATTACGACAGCTCAACTAATTTCGACGCAGATAATTCAATTATATAAGTTTTCCTACCCGGTTTACAGAAGGATTCAAAGAGAATGTTTCCCTACGGTATACATTAGTTACGTCGAATAAACACTAAAGTTGGAGGTTACTCTTATGAAAGCAATTAAACGCAACTCACCCGTGTTAGAATAAAACTTTAGCAAGTATATTTGCCAACACATTGTTATGTGTGATCTCATTTAGTTCAGTTTTAAAAATGTTCCGTTAAATTTTTTTGTATTGATCGTATCAATTAAATGAAATATTTTCAACGTGATATAATGGACAACTTCTCATTCAAAATGCATAGACCTCTTCATCAAGAAAAATTCTTGTTTAGCTATTCTAAGGTATTCGACTACGTTCGAAACCATGATTTTGCAAAAGCGTACAGACGAATGTTTCTTTTAATATTTAGTATCACTTAGACTAGAATACACGTATAAAATTGCTTTAAAAATATTATTACAATTAAAAAAATTATTTAAATGCAATATTTTGGCAAAAAATTAACTTAGAATTACCTATTTTCAAAACATTCTTCTTTTATGAAAAATGCTTCTGCTTATACCTATATAAGACATCTCTAGTGAGACTGAACAAGGATTTAGGAATTATTCACATTATTTTTAGATTTATTACCAATTGAAAAATTACGAGATTTTCTTGTTACATTTTCTCCACTTAGATGTACTAGAATAAGTATAAATCCACTTCTAAGTCATACAGTTCCAAAATCCTAGTTCAGACTCTGTACAGAGGTCTAAACTATATATAAGCAAAATATTAATATTATAGAAGCATTTTTCATAAAAGGAGAATGTTTTAAAAATAGGTAATTCTAAGTTCATTTTTTGTCAAAATGTTGCTTTTAAATATTTTTTTACTGTAAAAATAGTCTTAAAACAATTTTATACTTGTATTCTAGTCTAAGTGGCATTAAATATTAAAAAAATATTCGTTTGTACACTTTTGAAAAATCACGGTCTTGAACATAGTCGGATACCTTAGAAATATTTTTAGAGATTTGAACTGAATTGCAAACATCATAAAACTAATAATACTTTATGTAATTTCTCAAAGTTAGTAGAGAGATAGTTTAACAAGTAATATTAAAAAATAATTTTTTTAAGTCAATTCCTACTTAGATCAACAAAGAAAAATTTTATTTAAGCTACTTTATATTAAATAGTGACACAATTAATATAAATATGCATATACATAGGACAGAATCACAACATTAAGTGGTCATTAATTTTTATTCATTATCATTAAAGTATCGTATTGTCATCCCAAACAATCGTGTATATAAATTTCAGTTCAACTGAATACTTTAACACGTGAGAAAAAAACCTTTTCGAGTTTTGACACAAGTCGCCAAAAATGATGCCAACGTGGTTGTATATGTAATTCTTTAAATAATTAGTTTTAATCAATTAATCTTTATAAATTATAATTAAATTATTGTATTGTCATCCAAAATGATCCTGTATATAAAATTTCAGCTCAATTCAGAGCTTTAAAATGCATTTTATTAACGATTGAAAATTCTACCAAGATAAATAAATAAATATACAAATATATAAATAAATAAATATATAGACATTGCGAGCTAATAGTAGGAATTGAATAAAAACAAGAAATATAATCAACAAAAGGAAAGTAATGAAATAAATAGAATTACAAATCTGCCAGCAAATGATTAAAATTGTATGGCATAAAAAATCAGTCTGTTTCTATTCTCTCTTTCAATATCACCTTTTCGGTTACTTCGGAGGAAAGTCTTTTTTTTAATATGAAAACTAGCCAATACCCACCCTCTACACTGGGTATTTCATGATGCTATATGACTATATATACTGTATTTTGAGTCTTTGAGAAATGTCAAAATCTCGTAACATCAAGCATTTAATTGTACTCAAAAGCATTCGTGTTGTCCTTGTCTCTTGATTTAAAAATGATAAGGCTTGAATTCGGATAAAAGTAATGTTTAACATTTTTAACGCGAAAACACTGAAATATCAGTTTTTGAAATATCAATTAACACGAAATAATACAACGATCCCTACAAACTACTATCTATTTTCATGCACTTTTTCTCTTAACACGAAATGTAAGTCGCTTAATACGAAAAAATATCCTTTCTGAGAGTGAACAATACACGGAAAACACCAACCGAGCAGGCGAGATTTAAGAGGGACTTGAAACGAAAGAGAAGTGGTTCCCCATGTTTCGTAGAAAAATGCTAACATGGCTTTGAAATATTCTCGGAATAGCCTGTGACAAGCCAGTTTTGTTCATTTAAGCCACTTTCACAATCTGCCTCTACAGATGTCACTCCAAAACATCTAATATCAGAACAGTTGACTTTAGATTTTGGTGACGGGTACATCGCTGTGTGAATAAAAATCAGTGAGTTAGGTTGACATTCTTCTTTATTTTAGAAGAATGTTTCCATGAGCCCAATGGCAAGGAACTCAGGTGGAAAGCAAACAGATATTTCGCTTTAAAGAAAGATAGAGCTTCTTAAGGCTGTTGTTCAAAAACTGAAGAAGAAAAGTTTGCACTAAGTTTCATTATGCTCTTGTGAATGTTTTTGATTTTTATTAAAGGTACTAGCTGGTATACCCGTTCTTCGCACTGGTAAACTGAAAAATTAAACAATACAGATTGAAGGATAAAGAAGTTTTTAATGAGTTAATTTTACGTGAATTGCAAATTAAACAAAAAAAGCCTTTTGTATATCTCAGATGAACAAAAAAAGAAAAAAGAAAGAACACCTTTGTTAATTTTTAAGTCTGTAGATCTAAAAGCTGATAAAAAGGGCTTTTTTTATTTATAATTTAACGTAACTCTCTTGAGGAGCGATTTTTAAAAATACCTTTCTAAGCTGATCTCTGCTCAGCAAGAGTAACACATTGTTACAAATTTTGTGTAATGAATGCTTAAAATAGTGTAAATAATTTATATCTGAAAGTGTTATACAATAATATTACTTTCTGTTGTATTTATTTTATGTTAAAATTGTAATATTCGCACAAGCAACGCCATTTCTTAAATTATAATGGCGATTCAATAAAAAACATTGCAAAATGTTGGCGATAGAGTGAAGTTGGCAAATGTCTAGCTACTTTCATAGCTTGAGTTTTATTAGAGCTTTGGGAAAGATTAGACTTACGCTTTCGGGCATAATTCTTAGTAGGTATTTTTCTACACTTCCAAAAAATACAGTGGTTGGCCTTGTCACGAGTTCGAACCTAATACCACTAAAGACCCGCCGTGTAGTAGGGCAATGCACGTGACCTTTATCTGCAGCATTATGATTTACTGCAGTATTTTTCATGCAATTTTTTTGGATCAAAACATTGAAAATTAAGAGATATACATGAACAAAATACTCAACTTTGGGAAATTTAATCCGTTAGAGCTAATTAATTAATTAAAGATATTCCACTGTAAAATTAATTATATACACCGTTCACTTAAAATAAATAGTCAAATGGTTTTCTAAGGTCTTCACTAACATACAAAAAACATAAGACACTTAAATTTTGGCATTAACTTTTTTTTCAGGACAAAAATGATAATGTTTAAAATCCGCTGAAAACGTCATCAACTGAAAACGCAATTTCTGCTATAAAACTAATCACCTTCCCTCTAAAATACTCATCATAGAACCCGTGTGCCATATATCTTGGAAGAGTGGATATCAAAGAATATTCCTGCTAAGTTGGTGTGATGTGGTAGTTAGGAGAAGGGGGTACCAGCTCCGGTGTCGTACACGTCACTTTGACCGTGGTTCAAAATTACGTTGCCCGTCGCTAAAGGCTCTCGTGTAGCTGAACAGTGCGAAGTTAATATTCACTCACTCACTCCAAATAATACAGTACAGTAGTTATCATTATTTTTACACTTAAAAAATACAATATCTGCCTATTCAATTAAAATTATAGCTTTATAATTAACTACTAACCACAAACAAATTAAGCAAATTTGTCCAAATGATGTAGTGTGAAAGACGAAGTTTATCTACTTTAAGTACCAGAATTGATAAAAGTATTTATTTTGATATAAGGATCAATTTCTTACTACCAAATGCGCATAGTAAAATTATAAAATAAATAAATAAAAAACGTGCATAGAAATAAATTATCAATTTTTATTGTATGTATGGTTCACTATTTTGGAGATAATGGTTTACACATGAAAAAATTTAATAGTAGCTATTCAAATAAAGAGAGATTTAAAACAATCTCTCCCTTCAAAACTTAGTTTTATTCTGAAATAAAAAAATAGGGATTACACTGATCACAGGAATAAATTAGAAGCGAGCGTCTTGCGTAGACAAAACAAAAAGGGCTTCTTCACAAATAAAAGATAGATTATGCTGTCACGGGCTTATTTGCAGCGAACGCCAGAATTTCTTGGATGGCAGAAATGTTTCCTACTTACTTGATAAGTTCGTTATGTTTTGGACACTTTACACAATATCTTTATAAATTATAGCCTATGAGTTATTCTGATGTATAAGCTATATTATTGTAAAGTTTCATTAAAATCCATTCAGTTGTTTTTGCATGAAAGAGTACCAAACATACAAACAAACTTTTGCATTTATTATATTAGTGAGGATATACATTCAATGTATATATGCATATATATAATCATATAATTCATGCATGTATATTTATATGTATCTCTGAAAAGAAAAATGTACTATAAAAACCTAATTGTGTTGAATATGTTTCTTTTTTCTGCCATTTCCTTTAACTCGAAAAAAATGTCCCAGTCCCCTCAGTTTCAGGTTAAATAATTTTCCCTGAATAAAAACCTTTGCACTTTCATAACCCGACGATTTCGTCAATTTTCACAAAACCCGTTCTTAACGGATCTCTAATCAAAAAAAAGAAACATGCCTGCAAATTTCATGTTTGTAGGTTTAATATTTCGAAAACGGGATTGTTTACTCTAACGCCCTTTCCCTTCAGGAGATGAAGTTCGCAAAACTCATTCTTAGCATATCTCTACTCAATAATGAAATAAGATGCCTACCAAGTTTCAAGACTGTAAGTCTGATAGTTCCAGAGATCTTTTGATGGGAGAGTAAGTGAGTGAATGAAAGAGTTGTTTATTCCTATTTACAGATTTTAAGTTACAATTCATTTCATTTCTTAATCCATTCGAACAAACCAACATTAAGAAATTATTTTCACTTTCTGGAATGAATAAATCAGATACACTTTTGAATGAATTTATGTACTAAATGAAGCAACAAATATCAGAGATAACCTTACAATGATAAAGCATATTGATATCCATGTTATTTACTCTAATTGCATAATTTTTCTATCTTTTGCAAATATTTCAAGTATAAGCTTTTATAAATAACTTCAAATTTACAGCTATATATTGGCATTATCCTATTTAAATAGTTATAAATGCGTTAAGTCAATTCGTATAATATAAATTTTTTCTCAGTTATGAAAATGTTAAATGTAGTAGAGTAATTTAATGCAGATTAAGGAAAGAGGGAGAAAGTTCATTTGCAATCAGCTTGAGTTTGAGTTCTCTACTAAAACAGAATTTCATTCAGTATGTATGATTGATTGTTATAATGTATTATACATATTTTATGTTGGTTTAAAATAATCCATACATAACACTTAAATTCTGAGTGAATTTGATGAACAAAACGTATAATTTTACACTCAAGAAAGAGTTTTCACCAATTTTATCTTTTTAATTAAATTTCTTCTAGTATTCAAGTAAAATACATATATTCAGCATTTTTCTTACGTTAAAACTTCCATTAAAATTCAGAATTACAGTAAATCCAAGAAAATATTAATGAGATAAAATAATAAAACCAAACTCAGTAGCGCAACAGCCTATGAGAGTCAAGGTCTACTGCACCCCTCTCAGTTTATGTGACCTTGGACGCTGAGGTGCATGAGTAGATGTTCTGGTCAGGTGGTCAGTCTGAAGCGAAAACTCCCAGTGTTTAGTTCCCAAGCAAACTTGGTACTCATTTATCGATCCACTGAAGGGATGAAAGGATGAGGAGGTAAAATAATAATGTTACCAAAATTTCCTTTTTTTAAGACGAGGTGGATTTTGGCTTCTTTCGTTGCAGATTTACATGTGTTATCATTTTAAATAATTCATTTAAGAAACAATTTAATAATATATAGAGTTTCTGGAACTGACTGACATTCACCCCCCCCCGTAAATCAGGTATAATTCAATTATATGTGATTCAAAGCATGAATGGATTGTCACTAGAATATGCTATAGTTAGCGACCATTCTAGAAATACCATTCTATTATATATAATTAATTGAGTCTCAGATAGGTTTCTATCAATTGTAGCCATTCTGTGAACAGCGCAGATATATGTGAGTTATATCGTGAATAAGATTCGAAATCAGTATCAATGCTCACAAATCAGTTATTTGTTAGTTAAATAAAATCGTGAGAGATTCGAATTTCAGTATCTATTTTGTAAAAATGTAAATTTCCCCCATAGTTAAATTTTTGATTTGCTTTCTCGTAATCATCTAAAATCTGACAATATTTTAGTCATTTGTTTTGTTTAAACTAGGTGAAGTCTATTTGCGATATTGTGTAAAATTTTTAATCAATTATTTTACTGTCAATAACTCGTAAAATATTCTACATTATGTAAATTTCAAATAATACCCACAGAAAATTTTCCGGAACTGTTTGTATTCTTATCTATACAAAAAAATATAAGGAATAGTATTAATACATTCATTGTAACTGGAACCAATGTAATAGACATTATGAAAAGATAAAGAAAACACATAATATAAAAAAAATGAAAAAGAAAAGTAAAAATTACACATTGCATATTTTTAATTTAATATTTATACATAAATGATTTATATTTTTTATAAGAATCTATAGTAAAAGAAATGTACATATTTATACAGAGGCCCCACATTTTCACCATCTTGATACGGAAATTTAAATATAACTCAGTAATAAAAAAGTCTTTATACTTAAAAATGAGTATGTAAACTTCAAATATATATATATCGCAAGTGAGATTCATGATTTAAAACAAGTAATATAAAAAAAAAAATTAAGTCAATTCCTACTAAAATCGTCAAAGAAAGTTTTATTTTAGCTACTTTTTATTAAATAGTTACAATTAATATAAAGATGTATATACGTATGACAGAATCACAACATTAATTGGTAATTAATTTTTAATTATCATAAGAATATCGTATTGTCATCCAAAACAATCGTGTATATAAAATTTCAGTTCAACTGAATTCTTTTAAAGTTGAGAAAAAATCCTTTTCAAATTTTGACACAAGTCGCCAAAAATGATGCCAATGTGGCTGTGTGTGTATTTTTAATTCTTTGAATAATTAGTTTTAATCAACTAATTTTTACTAATTATAATTAAATAATTGTATTGCCATCCAAAATAATCTTGTATATAAAATTTCAGCTCAATTGAGCGTTTTAAATGTATTTTATTAACGATTGAAAATTCTACGAAGATAAATAAATAAATAAATATATAGAGTGTGAGCTAATAGTAGGAATTGAACAAAAACTAAGTTTGCTATCAAACTGTTTTATAATTAATTACTTTTACGAACTGTTTATCTTCCACCAAAATAATGATTCAGCTATCGATACAAATTCTTATCCATTAGAACCACTTCAATTGAACTTTTACATGATTCAAATAAATATTTTAAAACTATTTTTACGATAATTCTTACATTTATTACGAGTAATTGATTACTAGAAAACAGTATGTAAATGAGAACCACGTGCATGTAATCATAAATTAAATGAAAATGCCCTACTTGCAAATTTTTTGTTCACCACAAATGAATAATACGGAACTGTAGATAGGCTTACAGGTTTACGAAATGAATTATGCTTGGAATTACATCCATTGCTATAAACATGTAACGCATTCTGTTGATGTCTGGGTTTTGATAGTAAAGTAACAAAATATCGAAGTTCAAAGCGTTATACATATTATTTTGTAAATAATTATTTTTGAAATAAATTATCTTATTATTATTGTGGTGTGCGTTGATGGTATAGAGAACAATATATATTATATAAATCAAAATAAATAATCTTTGTTTTATTTTTCCTTGTGATATATATTTTATAATAAACAAATAATACATCAAAACGAAATATTCATTTTTAAACAAATTGATTATGTGTAACCCTTCTAAATTATTTTGATGAAATACCCTTATGTATCCTTAAAGCATAAATATTTCTTAGACCGTCTTTTTTTTTTATCTTATGAAAGTGCATGCAATTTTCACCTAAATTTATTTTGGTGGATAGTATACCCTTCAAAATATCCACCATAAGCTGTGTCTGATCGCTAGTCCAAAAATTATTCGTAATGCTGAATATTAGCTATTCTATGTTATATATATATTCTATGTTAACATTTTTCATTTGTTCATTCTAATATATTCGTGATATATTGTTTAAGTATTTGTTAAGCATATTTTTAATATGTCTCAATTTCCAATAGTTTATGATTTGGTATTATTTTGTTAATTTAAAAAAGTTCGTTTCAACTTGTCTCTAACAAAGGATTTTATTTAATATAATCCAGCTGAACGTTTTTTCTTCTGAAATACTATTTTGTACATTTTTCCAAATACGTAAAAGAAGGCCGATAAAATGAAACAAGATCTTCTCGAAATCCAATAACTTCGTATTGTGACACGTCTCCAATCCTCTCAAGTTTTTTAAAGTTTTTTTTAACATTTATTTGGATAAAGCTGTCCTCTATTTTGCTCAATATTGAAGCTTTCGGAGCGTCCGTTGAAGCAATTACGTCAAATACAAAGGCAGTTTGATTTTCAATTGTTGTAACAGCTTTATGAAATATTGAAACCTGAGTGTTAATAAAATGTAACCAAGCTTCCGCCACTGGATTTTTAAAGAATTTTAAAATAAGCATGGGATCCTTTCAATGACGGAAGTAATGCCAACCATCTTATTTGAGAGTACCCTAGTATCAGTACAAAATCGATTTCTACGAAATTGCAGAAATCTTTCAATGTATCTTCTCTAATAGTGTAAGAAAAGTATATCTTAGAAACAGTGGCGCCCACAAAAGGTGCGGAACTCTGGTCCTGAGCCCCCCCCCAACCCTTTGATTTTTTTTCGATTGATTATAATCCTATGTATATAGTACGTAAAATTTAATTAAGTATTTGTTATTAATGATTAATTTTATTAATTAATGCCAATTATTAATTCACTAATTAAATGTTTACTGTTTTTTTCCTCCCCTCAGGGGCCTCACCTTCTTTAGGTGGGTACGGGTGTCACAATCCCGAGGTACCCTAGTGATCTTTTCCTTTTCCCAAGGGGTTTACTATCTTTGGTAAACACGGGTGTCACGATCCCGGGGTACCCCAGTGATCCTTCTCTATTTTAGACCCTCCATCTTGTCATCCAATTTCTCCTTTTTTCTTTTCCCGTCCAGACCACAGACCTATAAATGTTTGGCGCAGTTTAGCCAAAACTGGTTCTTGCGCCATAAAACACCAAAATCAACTCAACTCAACTCAACTCAACAACTGTTTTTTCCGAAAAATCGACAAATTTAAAACAGTTTTTTGGGCAGCGTATTGGAGCATGATACGGGAATGGTGGAATTCCAAACCTAGACCCCCCTCCCCTTAAAAAAATCCTGTGTGCTTAGAAATAATACTGAAAGCTGTGGCTGTGGCAAGTAGTACGCTATGAAAAAAATACCTTGTACTGCAGCTAATTCTTCTTCCTCATCTCCCATTGTCTCTTATTTGAAGAAATTCTTTCATATCAAGTTAGTGTAGTAGCAGAGTTTGACATTTTATTATTATTTTTATGAAGTTTAATATTTCTGCGTCTACATGGTTTATTGATAATTTTCAAGAATATGTATTGTTCCGTACATCAGAATTGCTTAGTTCTTTTAATAAACAAGTATTCTTCCAGTAGGCTTCCTTTAATTGTATATTTTTTAATCCATTACTAAAAAGTTAACGATAAAAATAAATAATAAATATAAATAAATTGCAGTAGAACAACCTTTAGCACGTTGGCATTTCACTTGTTACAGACTTCAGCTGTCACGAGAAAAATACTCTACTCAAATAGCCTAGTTCAAATCAGAAGAACACAGCAACAAATAACACAATTCGAACCATAAACCTCTCTACATTTTGCTCAGCTAAAAAATCTGATGTTAACTCATCTTTGATTTTACTTATTTTTATAAGAATTTTATAGAAAAGGACAACGGAAACTGCCAAAACGATTTCAATAAACTTTCTACTGTATTATGTATGAAGTTCGAATATTCTCGTTCATGTTTCCTTTTTTACTTATTCGTGACCAAATGAATGTATTTCAAGACTACACCGTTCATAATTAAAAATATATATTCATGTATTATAAATTCAAATCCCAATCGAATTAGTACATCAGTAAATAATTGTAATGCTGTCTGTAAATGAAAGCTTGAACTAGTAAATGTGAGCAAAAATGCCTTGTATGTAGGAAACGGAATAGGGGAGAGAAATACAGGAATGAGAGAAATAGAACTTTTACACAACTATTTTTCTAAGACAAACGGTAAATGGGACAAAATGTTATAAATTCTGGCTTGAAGAAAAATAAAAAGGATTTTATCCAAATCGGTTCAAGGACTGAAAATTCTGTACTGTCCCTAGAAAGTCGAGATATATCTATAATTCCCTCCATTAAAATGTGTAAACATGTTAAAAGTATGCTCACTGAAAATTTGAGGATAATTTAATAAGTAGTTTTTAAGAAAAAGGTACATAAAGTAAAAAAAAAATATTACATTTTGAGAAAACAAGCTTTAAAGTAAAGATTTGTAATTTCTGAGCATTTACTTTTTTTAGTACCTGTGGCGGTGTGATATCTATATGAACTAGTACCAACATCACGCGAAGACGGTCGTTTTGGCGTGATTGGTTACGTACTCGCGTTCGGAACGGAAGGTCCCCAGAACGAACCTTCTTCCTTCATTGGTGACCCTGGCCGTGCAAAGGAACCACGCCCTTCACGCGCCGCAGTCGTGGCGCCATCTATCCACCGCAAAAGCAACTAAACCGTCAAACATTGACGCAAATAAGCCGTTACTTTTCAAAGTCGTCTCACACAAATGACGCAATCAGAACGTCACACAAATGACGTAATTCTCAAGTCGTCTCACACAAATGACGCAATCAAACCGTCACACACATGACGCAATTCTCAAAGCCGTCTCGCACGAATGACGCAACCCACCAGTGACGCAACTGCTTACATGCTCGCCACGAATATGGTATCGTTTGTTCGCCTATTCGCCGAAACACTGGCAGGGGAGTATGTGGCGGTGTGATATCTATATGAACTAGTACCAACATCACGCGAAGATGATCGTTTTGGCGTGATTGGTTACGTACTCGCGTTCTGAAAGGAAGGTACCCAGAATGAACCTTCTTCCTTCATACCTTTCAGAAGCATATGAAGCATTTTATTTACCCTCTGCTCCTACAAAAGACTCTTCTAATTTTCTTTTTTCATTATTTTGAACAATTCAACCTTTTTTGGGGATCTCAAGATGCTTTCGTTCGGCTACACGAATCATGCAGGCATCTAATTTTTTCAAGCATGGCACACAGTTATAACTTGTTTCAATATCACGATGTTTTAAGATCATTAATTTTGCTACATCACTCATATTGAACTGCGCAATAGCCATATATATATTTACCCCAATTTTAGCATTTTTAATTCCAAAAATGTAGAATATGAACTCACTGACCATATGGTGTTATGAACTGGCACATGTGAACGAAAGACGTGCAGCCATATACTTTTGGATATTCCCAATACACTCTAATTTTTCCACTTAAACATTATATGGATTGGCGCTCGTCAGAACTTATGCAAGGGAAAACACAGGTGCTCTTAGCAGAGCTCATTTGATGCTCATCAAGGAGTAACTTCATTTAAAAATAATTCTAATTATCGTATTTCCTCATATCATATATCATTTTAAACGGAAATATTTGAACTCTTAAAAAATACAAAAAAGTGAAAATCGATAATTTTTTGAAAATTCATGTGCCAGACCCTTTTAAGGTATCCGACTACGTTCGGAACCGTGATTTTAAAAAAGCGCATAAATGGAAAATTTTCGTGATATTTAGTGTCACTTAGATTAGAATACATGTATAAAATTGTTTTAAGGATATTTTGACAAAAAAATTTATTTAAATACAATATTTCGGCAAAAAATTAACTTAGAATAACCCTTTTTTTCAAAATGTTCTCCTTTTGTGGAAAATGCTTCTATTATAATAATAGTTTGCCTGTATATAGCTCAGACCTCTGTACATAGGTTCAACTATGATTTTTGAAAAATTCGCATTATTCTCAGAGTTACAACTAATTGAAATAATTATCGGCGTTTTTTTCTTAAAATTTCTCCTCTCTGTTGTCGTAAAACATGGATAACCCCACTTCTAAGTTATATATTTCAAAAATTCAAGTTGTGCATCTGTACAGAGGTCTGATCTATATACATTCGAAATATTATTATAATAGAAGCATTTTTCACAAAAGGAGAATATTTTGAAAATGGGTCATTCTATGTTCATTTTTCATCAAAATATTTTACCTAAATAATGTTTTTTTTGTGATACTATTCTTAAAACAATTTTATGTACATTTTCTAATCTAAGTGATACTAAATATCATAAATATTATCCATTTATACGCTTTTGCAAAATCACGGTTCCGAACGTAGTCGGATACCTTAATGCTTTAAATTTTCATTACTCTTGACCGGCTGAACGTCTATAATGTTGCATCAGAAATATCAATACCTTAATGAATATTTGGAAGAAAATAATTTCGATATAACGATAAACTAAAGCAGTAAAAGGGCTAATATTGACGTATCACAACATTTGAATCATTATCAACTGACGCCACATATTTTTATTCCAACTTCCTCATCATATCACGATAGAACATAAAATTCCAATTTAATGCAACTTGCAGCAGCATTCATCATTTCCCATAAACTTTTTAGAGTAATCAGTATTCTAACACTCGGTTTGGTTTGAACATTTTCAAATAAGATTCGATGGATTTGCACCATTAGTCATTAATCAAATTTTATCGGTTTTAAAATTAAAAGCATATATTATAGATTATATATTTTAATTCTAATTGAAACGGTAAATGGATTCGTTCGAAAATTAAAATTATTATCAGTAGCTTGAGAGCAGTATTAAATATCATTGCTTGAAACTAGAGCTTAAAGGAACTTGTGTGTAGCTCAAATTATATAACATAAAAAACTTGTTCCAAACTTCATTAAAAGCAATATTACAATAAAAAAGTATACTAATCCCTTAATTCCAAAGAAAAAGTATTGTTTTTATTCTGATGTAGTACATTGATCGCTAAAGTTCTTAGCTGGGACGGGGGATCGACCTTAAGTATTAATTAACACTTTCTTTCCTAAGAACGAAAATCAATATATTTCCTTTTCTACACTTATCTATCATGCACACAAATTCTTAAAGGTAAATTTCTTCTTCATTTGTCATTCCATGTTCCAAGTCAAACAGAGGGATTGCTTTAAATAAATGAAACTAGCTAATTACATCCTTGGTTGCCGCAAAGGATTACTGTTGATTTATTCTGATGCTGTTTCGTGAAATATCATTCATCTGATAATCTGTATCGATCGAGGAAATGCAAGTGTATTTAATACTTTGCTCTTTACCTTATTTTATTTGTGTTACAAAGCACTGCAAACCACATTTGAAATGTGTTATGGGTTTGAGAAGAATAACATGGTTAGTTTGGATTATGAGTGATATCAAAATCGTAGGTAAAATTGATACAATAATAAGTCATTTTAGAAGAAAATATAAATAATAAAACGAACGAAATTTTTGCTGTGGAAATATGTTTCAATAGGTGTTATGAAAAAAAAAGATAACTTTTTTATATGCAGTCATGTAGAACTTACTCCCACGTTTTTTTTTTTTTAAATTCCTACTATTAGTTCACTATCTCCCAATTTTTTTTTATATATATTTAATTATATATATATATATATCTTGTTCAAATTTTCAATCGTTAATCAAATACTTTTTATTCATCCACTAAAGTTCAAATAAATTTTTATAAACTTGTAGTGAATGACACTTGATGTTAATACAGTTTTTTCAAATATTAATTCACTTTTTTTATTTTTTAATTTTAAATTTATTCTGCGTTATTTCTGGCGAAGTTAGAATTAGCTGCAACAGATGGTGCCAGTAAGTTTTTCTAACGAATTTTTTCTTGGTTTTAAATACATTTTTTAAACTTGTAGTAGATGACACTTTTTCCTAAAACTGTTTTTTCATTGATTAAGTTTAATTAACTAAAATACAAAACTTCTATGCTTACCTAAGAAGAAATTGACTTAATTTTTTTATGTTACTTGTTTATTTATAAAAAAATAGGAGAATTTTAAGTGAATTAAATTGATTTATAATTACTAATAGATACTGTTTAAATTACTAAATTCTACTATACATACTAACATGTGTGTGTATGTGTAAAGAGATAGAGAGACAACCCACAAATTTTTAAAAGAATTTATAGATAAAAAACTTACACAACTATGCTTTCATTGAAAATCCTAAAGAAGCATTTCAGCGTTGATTTATGTTAAAAAAACTTCGTTACCTTCGATGTATGTCAAAATAATAAAATCATGTTATACACTTTGAATAATATTATATTGTACCCTTCTTTCATTTTTGTGATCAGTTAAGTTTTGTGGGTTTGCTTTAAGTAATCAAGTAATAAAGTTGTTGTTGTTGTGGCTAATGCCCCCTGTCTGACCTAGTCAGATCGAGGCCCACGAAATTCATCGTGGCAAGGGTCTAGAAGTACGCCTGTCGTTGGCCTAGGTCTACAGCACCATACAGATGACAGTACGATTTAGCTCGGCGAAATTCCCCGAAGGGACGATAGATTATTATATTACGATACGCAACACTATCAATGCTGGTCTATCGTAAGTTCCTTAAATACGATTTAATTGAATTATTGATAAAAAAAAAGTGTGTGGTCTTGTTTTATTTTTAAGAAACAATACACATTTTTGCATTATCAAGTCTTAATATCTTTTAGATGAGTGAGTAAGAGATATATTAATGTCGCAGTATAAAGCTGTAGGCGACGGACCTCGTCATTTTGAATCTACGTCAAAAGACGACATCCGAGCTGGCACTTAACTATCACACCACACCAAAGAGAGGATATTGAGCGTAGACAGATTTAACGTGCATCGGCTACCTCTACAAGGCGGTTCTTCAGTGGCACCAGGACCGAACCCGCGGAACTCTGGCCACCAGTCCAGTAGGCTGCCGCGGTCACGTTATATCAGTGGAATCGTTCTGATCAGACTATAAAGTAAAACATCTTTTTCAGGAACTTAGTAAAATAGTTTAATACAGTCTGCTAGTATGAAAATGCTATCCTCTTCTGTGTGGAATTTTCACGGTATATGTACAGAATGATTCATAAAGGAGTATTAAATTTCCAGATTTAAAACTATGGGAAAAAGTAAAAGTCCTGGGCGAAACTAAAACAGCGTATCACAGTCGCTATTAATAGAGTTGATACCTTAACACAGGTTTGGGCTGAAAGGGATTGTAATCTTCCCGAGGACGTTGTTTGGGGGTTCGAACAAAGATCAGCCATAGTAATTTAAAAACTATTTTATTATTGCTTTTACTTAATCACGCAACACATGTAAAGGGAGGGAAATATAAATAAAAGCACTTATCTGAATACTGGTGTTCTCTCGACTCCTAAGTTTGTATTCTCTTTCGATAACTTTCATAACTATACAATCTCAAGTCATTATCTTATTTACAATTCAATCTCCGCTTTGAACCATCAACTATCAATTCTCATCGTCTAATCTAACGGCAATGCTTAAATAGCAGTACTCAGTTGTCTAAATTTCGTCTTCTTCACCGAGAAAGGTTTTCAACTGACTCACACAGTTAAAGATTAATTTTACCCAAGAGGATTAGTGGAAGAATCGCATTAAACCCGTTACAGGATTACCGGCTCGATGTGAGTCGTGGGACTAAGAGTTTACACATAGAATATATCTGTGACTGTCTCGAACAAAACTTAAGATACTCTTGTACAATTCTGTTACAGGTTACATTCAATATCTCATATTTTTCTTGATTTATAGTGCATCGAAACTGTATCTCTTTATGTGAATCACCCTTTATATCAGTAAACTTCAGTAAATATAAGTTACAGATTCTTCAAATTACTTTGATGAAAATATTTGATTTACTTATCCCTCTACAAGTCAATTGCTTATATTTAAGCTATTATCGTTCATGGAGCACCATTCCAACATGGCGACCACTTGGCACCTAATCAGACGGAGCAAAAGACATCATCACAGCAAGGAGTCACCAGCCTCTCTTCTCAATTATTCTCTTTTTTACGTTAGTGTACTAGCTCTACCTTAAGTAGTCTTATCCACCCTAGTCCCAGTAGTCTTATCCACGTGGTACCCTCTATTTTTATTTATTATTCAATTAATTTCTAAGTTTAGCTTTCCAGACCTGACACACACACAAGCACACACATATATATATATATATATATGTATGTATGTATTACCTCCAAATGGATTTAAAATATACTTTTACCACCTATTTCAAGGATTTACAAAGTGTATTTTTTTTTACTTAAATATAAAAATAATATGTTGTAAAATATACAGAGCATATGTGTTTCGCTTGTGGCTCTTGTTTCCCATGTTTCAAAATCCCTTTATAGAAATATAAATATTAAGTAAAAATCCTCCCATATACATAATGCATAGTTTATTCTGTACATACGTCATAAGTTAGCTGGATATCTCTTATCGCAGTGATCTCTTCAATACTTATTGAATAAATGTCTTTCCGTACGGAGCAGAAAATAAAAAGGTATATGAATTTTTTTATTTTAAACTTGTGATGCATTAAATTGATGATTTATTGAAAGGATAGTGTTAATCTTTCTTTTGAATAAGTAATCCTTTTTGTAGAATACTTGTCAAATTTGAATTTTTTTTCGTTTGCTTTACTTTCAGAAATAGTTAATTCATATTAATTTTAATTATTCATTAAATAGGGATATCCTAAAAACTTAATTTTTACTAAAAAAATAACCGATATATTTGAATTTATTCTGCATTCAGTTGATCCTTATGTGCATAAGGTTGTAAATTACAGCTATTAATGTGGATTTGCAGGTTTTCTAGAAATTGTGAATTGAATTCAATCACAATATGAAAAAATAGAGGCCTTCAGTGAAATTAAGTTCCTTTATTTGAAAGGTTAAAGTACCCGGAAA
>BMAV01017668.1:119320-134066 GCA_019973955.1 Trichonephila inaurata madagascariensis | reverse complement strand
AAAAAAAATAACCTTGATCTTTGATAATATTTTTAATCATTCACCTCTTATCAATACTAATTAGGGTTACTTTTATTTTAAAATGAATTGTGTGGGATCTGCTTGATTATATTTATATTTATTTCTAATATGATAAAGTCAGTCGTTTTATTCGGAAGCTATTTTGCTTAATTTTTTGCAGAAATCTTAGCGATTACGAGGATATTTTTTATGAAACATATATATAATATATATATACAAAATACAACATGCATTACAATTATGAATATTTTTATCAGGTAATAGTCTCAACTCATGAAAAGACAAATACGTGTTTTCCATTGAATTCAAAGCAAACATCAAAGTAATTTTACTTGTTGTTCTATTTGTAAAGCTTGGGTAAATTTTCAAATTTTATACTTGGGGGAAAATGTTAATATGTTATAGAAAATAAAGTTCTTCAAAAGATTTTAAAATTTAAAAAAAAAAACTTATTTTCTGCATGTACTTTTAAATAAAGTGCATTTTGCCTACCTATGTGCATTATTATTGTTGACAAATTGCTATTTTTAAGAGAAAGCTTCTGCAAAAAACTTTGCAACACGTCGAACGTTGCTACACGTTGGCGACAACGAAACGCATAAACTGATCAGCTGGAAACATGTGATTGCTTTTGTAGTGTGACTATGACGTCACATGAAATGAGCCCATTGCAGTCGTGTTTGGGGTTGCATTTCGAGTTTTGTAGCCTGCAGATCGCGAGCTCGACCAGTTTTGTCTTTCGGAATAATGAAGTATGACCGTAAGCAAACCAAATAAAGGGTCAAAATGTCACACTGAACATGAACATCCCATGGAAAAAACTTGCGGAGTATGAAATATCAGCCTTGTTGTCATTTTTTTTTATCTGAATGTTTGAAATTACGAGCAGCTTTAGAGTAAACATTAATATCGTAATAACAACAACTTCATTAATCGTACGATTTAAAACGCTACGTATATGCTTAATCAACAGAGATTGGCTTTCAACACACATATATTTAAAATATAATTAATATCTAGGTCTAAATTAGTAATTGTAATAGTAAATATTTCCCTTAACAAAGAATGACAATTAAGTTTCTTTCTATCTTAAGTGAAATTTAAACATATAAAAAAAATCAGCACTAAAGAAAAAAAAATCCAGCTAAGTAATTATTTAAAAATATGAAAGACCGCAATTATAAAAGTCAAGTACTGTGGCGCAGTTCACAAAAAAGATGTGTTAAGGATAAATAATTATTAGAAAGAAAGTAATGATATAATTTTCGGAAGAAAAAAAAAGCCCGGTAGGAGATTGTGGTATTATTATTAATACAGTCGTACCTCTATAAAACGAATCTCTATATAGCTAACTTTTTTTCTGCAACCTTGAACATTTCACGATTCTCTTCGTAAAATAACCTCTCTATAGTGAAGTGCATTTTCTATATAAAGAACTTTTTCTTTTGTGATTCAAATTTTTTTTCCATCCGTTTTTTAAAGTATTTATGAAAAAATTTCAAGTTATTCTCTCTTTAACACATTTTATGGTGGTCAAAAATGTCAAACTGATTTTATTAGATCCTAACTGCCCTAGAGCAATAGAGTTCTGGACGTTTCCTCCAAGAAGTGAAACCTTTAATCCCCATTGCCCAGTTCACTAGAAGCATCTTCGATACCCTCTTTCACCTTCAGTGGAGTTGTCCCGTGTCTCCGTGCTCTAATTGTAAAATAATGTAAGTTTAATATTACTTGTATGCTTTAAATTATATAAAATGTCCTTAAAATTCATTAATTTTAGTATAAAATTATTTTCTTAATATTGAAAATACAGTGAAATCTTCGACATTTTTTCTTTTTTTTCTTTGCAGTTTTTCTTTCTTTCTTTCTTTTTTAATGGATTAGATATATAAAATAAACATATACTAATTTTAAATAGGTGTGAATAATTACTTTTTTCAATATATAGTTTTTATGAATTTAAAATTTGTTTTATGTCGTTTATAAAGTATATTGAGAGGTGAACCTCTATATAATGAATTTTCCATATAACGAACTTTTTTTCGGGAGTTAGCGACTTCGTTATATATATATATATATATAGAGGTCCGACTGTGTTTTACTTTTTTTTAATTAATATATTTTTTGCACAAAATTGGGATTATATTACAATGAACCAAACAAGGTAATCTAGACGTAATCAACGAAAAGGAAAAAGGTTGGCATCTTGGTTGACAATGTGGGAAGGGTGAAAGACAAGGATGGATAGTCACAGTATCCCAGGGGAGCATCACCTAAGTTTACTAAAGATAATAAGTTCCAGAAAGTGAACCAATCGAACACCACAGGATTTAAATCTTGTACCAAAAAAGGTAAGCCTTTAAAAAAAACCAACTCTACTTAAATATTTAAGAATAAATGCAGCAATGTCTAACAATTTTATTACTATAATATTTTAAAAATTTATGTAATAATTTCAAAAATAGTTTTTGAAAATAGATATTGAACAATGCAAGATGATAATTTGCTACATTATATGAAGTATTATATCTCTTCTAGCTCCCTCAATTTTCATTTTCGAGTATCATTGATTTGTTCAAGACAATTTAGATTGTTATACCATAAACTACATTTTAACATAACATTGGTTCACACTCTCTAACTATTTATTTATTTATCTTCGTAGAATTTACAATCGTTAATAAAATACATTTTAAGGCGCTCAGTTGAGCTGAAATTTTATATACATGGTTATTTTGGATGACAATATAATAATTTAATTATAATCAATAGAAGTTAATCGATTAAAACTAATTATTTAAAGGATTACAAATACAGCCACGTTGGTATCATTTTTGGAGACTTAGCGACCTTTTTGGCGACTTGTGTCAAAACTTGAAAAGGTTTTTGTCCCTCACGTTTTAAAGAATTCAGTTGAATTGAAATTTTATATACATATATATTGTTTTGGATAACAATACGATACTTTAATGATAATTAATAAAAATTAACTACCACTTAATGTTGTGGTTTTGTTATATGTATATACATTTTTATATTAATTGTAACTATTTAATAAAAAGTAGCTGAAATAAATTTTTCTTTGTTAATTTGAGCAGGAATTGGCTTAAAATTTTTTTTATATTACTTGTTTAATGAATATACAAGTACTTTAAATTAGCGTGAATATAACTGTTCAGTCTTGAATATAATTTTATCTAACAGAAAAAGTCTGATCAAAATATCAGTGATATAAAGGCTTTAATGGCATGTTTAAAAGTTAACATGTTTTTAAGAAAAAAAGGTTTTCTTGATCATAATAAATACTTATTTTCTCTCAATTTCATATAAACATAGCCTTTACAAAAAATAATCCTTTCAGATTTATAGTCAGGTTTTTTATATTTATATTCACTGTTGCGTTATTATTGTTATTTTAATCTTAAATGGTTTTTTATATGAATTAACTGCATTTATTGGGCTTATAAATTATTATAAATACAATAAACCCTCATGGATTCAGACCCAGTGAAAATGGACATCCCTTAATCTGGATAGATACTAAAAAATTTTCTTAATTAATAAATGCAAAACATTTGCTAAACATTTTTTCATTCTAATACCATATCAATACTGTATTGATTTATACATTCTCTTGCGCAATTATTCTTCATTTTGCTTTGCCTTGTTTCAAAAAATACATATTCTTTTTATTACATAGAGTGCTTAGCTATGTATCTTGTTTCTTTTTATAAATTATTTTGTTTAATCCGGAAGAATTAGAGCTCCATTTAGTCTGAGTTATCGAAGTTCTCCTTCATTCATTTCAGGGAATCAATGAGAAAATATTGATTTCTTTTTTTTTCTGTACACAAAGTACGATGAGTATGCAACGTTAGTGCTATTATATTACAATTAGTGTTTCTTACACGTGTATAAAAATGAATACGCTACCTAGAACCGAGGACAAAAGAAACATGGATATTGTAATTAATGAAGAATAATGTATTCCAAGTATTCTTAAATTAAAAAAATACAGAAACGAGATAGTGAAACGATACAAAAAGAGAAGATACACGGTTTTGCGGGGGAGAGAAACCAACTTTCAAATAAAGCTTTTAGAGAGATTAGAAACATGGACAACTATGCTTTCGAATGGTACATAAATATATCGCAACAAAATCTCCAAAATGTGTATATAAAGTTAAAGCAATTTTAGTCTAACGATACATGTGCATATTTTAAAGATATCTAAACTAAACTACGTAAAGAAAAACTATAAAGTCGATATAGAGCCCCTTCCACAGAAAACTGTTCCATCTTGTTCCATCCTTAGATGAGAAATGTTTTATTCAAAATATTTCTACACTTCCAACCCTACAAGTGACTTAAAGTTCGACGAATACATGAAATGAAGCCAGAAACATCTTTCCGAACACAATCGTTGATGTTTCGTGAGGCTGTTTTGGGAATATACCAGACATGATATCATAGCAGGGTTTGTTCCAATGGTTTATCAAAGATGGCGATACTTTATGGCATACAACATCGAATTGCACTTCTTAGAAGAACTGTGACCTCAAAAACACATTTTTACACGTTTTACACATTTACACATTTAACGTAAGAATCTAACTGCAGAGATCTTGTAGTGAATGAATGTTCGGGATCTGAAGATTTCTTCGATTTGTTGCTTAATGCAAAAAGATATATTTTGGAGTTACTTCTGTGTTCGTCCAATTTATACCATTATCCTTCCGCTCTTAAAATTGGAATTAGAAGCTTTGTGATTCGCCTAGATTCAAAAACTTTTTTCAAGTCTTTAGTTTTGAAAGAACTCTCTTTTTATTGTTCCTTCTCACACTTTCAGAGTCATCTAGTTTAATGGGTTCAGGTGGAATACTTATTTGTGAACAACTGTCGATGGTCGCTTGCATTTGATGCATACTTCGATCAATTTAATTGAAGATTATTATGTCTGATATTTTTTTTTTCAAATATGTCTACTTCCAAGCCCAATATTCATTTTGTAAAATATTTTTTCCGCACTCAAAATCAATACATGTAATTTCTGGGATTTCCGAGTGGTTTACAAAACAATTATTGGTTAAGTGTTTCGTACATCATTTTAAAGCTTTTGATATAATCATAAAAGTCTTCAAATTTTCCATCTTCTCTAGAGGCTCTGAGCTCTATGATTTGTCAGTAAATCAACAATGAACAGTAAACAACTTTTTTTTTTGAAATATTCCATTTTTCCATTTGAATCTGAATAAAAAAAAGGTAAGATAAAGATGATTACATTGCTTTTATGGTACAATATCTGCATAAGACTTTGCATACCCAATCTAAGTTTCATAATTGTTGTTTTTCTCAAGTTTTAGTTTTATAAAAATTATAATTTCCTCCATTTTCAGTCTAATTAAGTATTCATTAATTCAAACTCTATTTCATCTTCGCGTCTCTTTTCCTCTGATACGTAATAGTGTTTCTTTTCTTCTAGTTTGTGTGTTAGCATTTCTCCTCTTCTAGTTAGTCTTGGCATTTCTTTACCACATGCTCGTCCTTTCGTTTCTTATTCTGTTTGCATTTTTTAGATTTATGTTCCTATTTCTTTGAGAAAGAAATAGGAACGTAAATCACTATAATTCGAATTTCGAGTTGTTGATTTTTTTCAGTTGTATAACCTTAAAAGTTGCAATCTTTTTGATTTCTAACTTGATTGTCAGCATTCAGAGTCGTGCAGTAAACTTTTTCCAAAGATATGCCATTTCGATGTTTTAATAAAGCACTTTTTAATAGTATTTTAAAGTTAAAAATGTTTTAAGATATCTGTTTATAATCTTATTCTATAAAAAAGCATAGATACATTAATAAACACTGACATATATAGTTGAAAACAGTATTTAAAAGAGCAGTTAAATTTTGATTATTTATTTCCCATAGTAAATATTACTTGGAGAGATCTTGCCCTTTAATATATTATTAGGACTACCAACAAAGTTATTAGTTTTATGATAAAAATAAGAACTTTATAAACCTAACTTAATTAAAAATACTCACCATTAATGAATTAGTTGAATTAAATAAATATTTAAATAGTTATATTTCAATTTTTACAAAAAATGAATTCTTTGGACTATTAAATATCACACTTATATATTGAACAAAAAGCGTTAACAAAACAAGTAAGAGATGCTGTTTAAAATAGTTTCAACATACTTAAAATGGTTTAGAAATGAAAATACTTCAATGGACAAATATTTAGTGATAAATAACGAATAAAATGATTGATTTACAGTTCAAAATTTACCTATCTAAAGAAATATATTCGACAATTGACATGTAATATCATTGAATACACAAATAAAGTCTTTAAAATAGTTTTATAACATCAGAATGAACGTGAAGTGATATGCAGTTTCATAGAACCAACATAAAAAAATAATAAAATGGCGACAAAAATATTTAAAAACCTTTATTCCTGAAAATCTGAACACTTTGTCTTATCTTTTTTATTATTCCCTTTGTGTTCCTTTTTCTTTTCCAACCACTACAATTAGATATTTATTTGCATATTTAATAGAATCAAATGCTATCTTTATCACAGAAATCATTTTGTAGTATTTCGCAGCATGTTATATTTCGACGTTACTCGTTTACGTAATATTTTTTTTTTATTGTTTTATTTCCAATCAATCCAGTTTTTAACCCTCAAGGTGTGAGTTAGTTCTGATATTTTATTTCAGGAAGATTATTTTAAAACCTCAACAAATTTATTATTACGTTTAATATCTAAATGCACAAGGTCTGTTTGGCAAGACGCCGTTCATTACAAAATCAGTTAAATGGTATATCTTGCTAATATGCAAAGCCTTATATAAAAACGAGCTACAATTATTCTGTAAAGTTAATGTAAGCATTCTGTATTTCTACATGTAGACATAATCGATCATGCACATTATATATATATATATATATATACATACATATTCGTATGTGTTACAGTTTAATAGCATAATTCACTTGTTTCATAAATGCCTGGATAATTCATAAATTGACCAAGTAAGTTAAAAAAATGTAACAGATGTATAATTTCATACCTAGTTATTTTGTAAAATAACTAAGATGTTCTGTATAACCAATGAGGTATTTTGCTCAAGTAAAAAATAAACAATTTGATATAAGAACTAGTCTTATGAATTAACTAACGATAATATTTAAGTTATCTCGAAAAATACATTTCATATTACGAATGCATTATTGGATAAATAAGGAAGAAAAAACAGAAGATATAGTATAGTTTTTAAGTTAATTGCACATAAATTTAAAAAAAAAACCGAACACAATACAGTGCAGAAAGAGTTATACTTATTTTTTTTTAAAATATGTAGTCCATCTGGGAAAAACATTTATGTTGTACAAAAGTTATTAAATTTTTTTATCCATAACATGAACATTTATTTTTTTTTCCTGAACATGCAGGGTGACCCAGGATCTATGGGACAAACTTTAAAAGGAGTTAAGGGATATCATAAGGATTCAGATTTATATAGCAACCCGTGGTCAGAGATTTCTTCGTTCGGTACTAGGTGGCGTTGTTTATAAGAGCAACAGAGGAAACAGACATATATCACTGCAATTATTTGAGCTATCATCACCCGCAGAGGAATATAGAATTTTTTACGAACACTGAGCTGGTAGATATGCACCTGATTTGAGGATTTGCAGAAGTAAATGCCCGAGCAGCAAAAAGAATGTGTCGCGAATGGTACCCACAAAGATATGCACCGTCGGATGTTTGCTAATTTGCATCACAATTTGGGTGAATAAGGTAAGAGGTATGGTAAGGGCGGGCCACGAGTGATTCGAACTACCAACATGGTACTATGATTCCTTCGAACAGAATCCAACACATTCTGTTCCATACATGGAACAAAATGTGTTAGATACCATGACCCGTTAGAATGCATGGCTCGCCCTTACTATAACTATTACCTCGTAATGATCCATATTCACACAAATTGTGATACAAATTAGCAAACATTTGGAGGCCTGGTGCATCTTTCTATGAATACTTTTCACGATACAGTCTTTCTGCTGCTTGTGCATTCCTTCTGCCAATCCTAAAATCAGGTGCATATCAGCCAGCACGGTGCTTGTAAAACGTTCCATTCTCTTTTGTGGGCGATGACAGCTCAAATAACTGCGGTAATGCCTGTCTGTTTCCTTAAATGCACTTGTAAACCACCTCCACTTAGAGCCAAACAAAGACGTCTCCGACTATAGGTTGCTATGATAATTTGAATCCTTGTGATGTCCCCTACCTCCTTTTAAAATTTGTTCCAATGATCCGTGGACACCCTGTATTTGCCGTAATAAATGCTTTAACAGCTAGCAATCGTTATTCTATAATTTATTCTGAATATTTTTAAAACAAAAGTAGGAATAAAATCTTGCGTAACAATTTTTATTTAAAAAATATATTCATTTAAATCTAAATAATAATATTAGTAAACATATCAACCCAAGGAGAAAAACATCCAAATAAGTAAGCAACTTAATTTCACCTGCTTTATTTCAAAAGAAGTGTTAACTATTTTATTTACATTTATATGTCTTCATTTAAATTACGTTGAATCAAATTTACACTGTAATGTGGTTTAACTGTATGCATCCATTATAGTTATTTTTCGCTGCATTCTTTATATTAATCTTAATCATAACTTTAAACCACATTTAGAGGAGAAATGTGATGCACTTCATTTCAAGGAGAAAATGTAGCTTCACGTTTAAGGATTTTCTAGGAAACTCGGCTTCTCGGTCTATTTTATTAATACATAAATGTTTACTCTGTTCTTGATTAAAATAAAGCAGCTTAATGTGGGGTTTACTAATACCACGGCAACTTTCAGAATGTTACTGTTAAAAGAAAAAGCGATATTAAATTTTAAGAAAAATGATTCAAAATTATTAAAATCTTGAGTTAAAAAATTGAATTGTGATCTGATTTTGTTTTTAATTCTAATAAAAATCTATCTATACTATTCTTTTTTATGTTACATATTTTATGAGTATTTGTTTGATATTACACACACACAAATTCTTACTATTTCATTAAATTTAAATCTTTATAAGCAGACATAACTTTTAATTTGAGTTAAAATTATATATATATATATATATAGTATAATAAAATAAAAGCGAAAAAGTTTTAAAACCTACAATGCTAAAGTAGAAAGAAATTGGAGTTCATGAGATACAACAAATGTAGATACTAAAAAGTCTTTGGAGACCTATTATGATTTCTAAAGCTGTCGCTGAATTAGACCAGTGATTTAGGCTTATCAATACTTTATGGATCCAACCTTCCCCGTACAGCAGAAATTTTCGACATGACAGAAAAAAAAATATAGAGCCATGTTGAAAAGTTAAGCCTGTTTCTAACACGTGGATGATGAACCTAACAATATAATAAAATGAAATTATGTAAAGAGAACATTAATGTATCTCTAAAAGAGAGGAATAATAAGAAAATTTTCTATAGAAAAATTAGGATAAAAACTTACATGTAAAAATATAAACCATGACGACAGAAAACAACCCGCTACGCAGAGGTCTATAAAATGGTGTTAAGATTGGATATATATATATAGTTATCTGTATAACCGAATTTAAACTGTATGGATTAAATTCTTATTTGTAGATTTAAAATTTGCTGTGATGAAAGTTAAGTTATCTTTTTCTTATTTACAACATCTGTCTATTATTTTTAATAGGATTTCATTCAGCATTATGCCACAAAACTTAATAACCCTTTTATGAGTAGTGGCTAATAGGTCTAGGCCCATAATTAAAAAATCTTCTCCAAGCGGGTGATAGATATTTAGTCTATCCACTTGCATTAATTGAAGCCAAAACGCATAAAAATCAATACAGATGGCAGCATGATATCTTTTCTTTTTTTTCTTTTTTTTTTTTGCATTTCATGCCCTCTGATGGCTTGTTAGAAACTTTTTTTTCTCGGTGTAAATCTACAAATTGTATTTTGATTATTATAAATAAAATTTCTGATCTGTGAAAAAGATTTAGAGAAGTCTTATGTATACTTTTCTCTCATCTGAATGAATAAAGCAAATGTGAAATTAAAAAACAAAAAGGTTTTATTTAGGTTTTTGGAAAGCTTATATATGTGGATAGAGGCTCTATCTACCGCCCACTTAGAGTAGAAAAATGATCTTGAAATTTTCGCTCTTCCTCCACTCCAGAGAGAAAACTTAGAATCACGTGAGAATGTGGGGGGAGGGGAATATAAACAAACTTTGTTTACAATATGTGGTACGAGATTCTTGGGTTCGAAAATCTTTCATTATAACTTTTCTGTGCGTACCACTGTGCCTTCAAGTAAATGGTCCTACTTGCTTTGAAATGTTTCACAGTAAATAGCTCATCAAATTTGTGTGAAATAACTAATCTAAATCTTCGAAAATATTACTTTATTTCTAACTTTTTATACTAAAAGTAAATAAAATAAAAAACGTGGTTATGTACCAATTTCAGTGTATATGTTACTTAGTATTCTATATCGTACAATTATTCTATTATTATTTTATTATACTTGTACTTTGTATTTAGTTGTTATTGTGAAATAGTTATTAGCATAAATGCTAATTTTTCATAAAAAAGTTTATTGTAATATAATTCCTTATTTCTCTGTCCCAAAAATTAAGTTAAATGTCTTAAGGAACCACTCAGGAACAAAATTCCAGATCAGAATTTTTTTTTGTTTTAAAATAATGTTTATGGAGGATGAGTACATTACATTTATCAATTACTTTATCAAAGAAAAGTGTTTTTTAGCTTTGTGCCCGCGAAAGGGTTAAACCACACTTTTACAAAATATTAAAAGCTGTCCTCTCCGTTAGCATTATATATATAACAGCATAATTAATATTTTTAAGTTTCTAAGAATATATTTCAAATATTTTAAGGCTATAAACATTGAAAAAATGTTAACCAAAAATGAAAGAAAAAAAAATATTCACTTAATTAAAATGAAAGATAAATTAATTTTCTCAACAGAATTGGTCTTTCCAATTGCTAAGAAAAAGAAAGTTAATTTGAATGCAAAATACATTTTAATTCTATCAAAGAATCTTTCATTAAAATCACTTCATCTACTTTCCTATGCCGCCATGGGATTGTCTGTGAACAACATTAATTGAATCTGACATGCATTGAAAGGCCTGATCAATTTTCTTGAGAAAATTAACATCTTAATGGAACTCGCAAATTACTTTCAACAGCGCAAAAAGAATACTTAGAAACTTTTCACTTCACTAGAAACTAAGTAAAAGATGAAAAGTCTTACAGAATTTTGCTTACTACATTTACGGATCAAAAATGTATGTGACAAATATATCTGTATTCTTCTCCCGCAAGCATTGTTATTTAGAAATTATTTTCATCATTTGATTTTATCGAAAAAGATTTTCTAGAAGTTAAAAAGAAAGTTGATTTCGGTTTGTTATAAAATGCTATAATAATTTTGGAACTAATTTGATATTCGGGGGCATGGCGCGAAGCTGCGCTTGGCGCGATAAAGGGATCTCGTTGTTGCTGGAATGGAATCCAAGATAGCAGCCTAGCAGTAATTTAATGATACACAATAATTTTAAAGAATTGTTTTGAAATACATTGAAATTTATTGCAAATGAAGGATATAGGAAGAGATTGAGAACAACCAAGATCTATCAATAAATAATGAATATCAATATAATATAATAAAAAGCAACATGTACTTATATGCAGTATATAATAATCTTATCAAATAATTTAATAGTAATTATATATAATATTCATGCAGTATAATTTAATATTAATTATTATTTATAATAATCATATAGTATATTTTAATAGTAATTATGAAAAAGAATAATCATCGTATTATAATAAAATAAAAATAATGCATAAGAATACTCTTATTACATAATAATTATAAATAAACAACATAATAATTATAAATAAATAACAAGTGTAATAATATTTATAAATAAATAACAAATGTAATAATATTTATAAATACATAACAAATGTAATAATATTTATAAATAAATATAAAAAAAACAATTATAAAGAACGAATATGATATGAGTATTGCATATAGTATTAATTGCATTTTTATATTACATTATTAACAAAATAATTACGTAATATATACTAAAATTAATAATGAATATCAATTACAAAATACTGAAAACATGCAATGTTCTAAAAACGGCAAGTTCTTTCAACAAATTTCATCGAACAAGGAACGTTCAAAAAAAGCATTTTTAAAAGCGTAAAATAAATGATTTGTAGCGATAATTTAAAGTGCAACACTCGTTCTTTTTTTAAAAAAATATCTTATAACTTACCCATAATAGAAATATCCATATTCGAAAATAGCACAAAATAAAACAGAAGATGGAAATAATAGAACAATTACACAGAAAATGGTTACATTTTAAAAGAAGAAATAAAATCGTCTGAAATTAATAGGGTTACCGCGGGGAAAAAAACCAACAAAAGTTATTTCTAATATACGTTACCCCCATGGCAACCACATCGCCAGACGATAAGAATATCAAGGTAACCATATTGTAATGTTATCGCCCATCTTGGCGAACATAAACAACAACTTCGAGAGTGTCCCCAGATATCAAGCTAGCACTATAATTTTTTCAACCTGCATTTGCAAATTTAATACATCTGTGCATCTGAATTGTTTCTAAAATTGCAAATATGAATGTCTTAAACAGTATTTTACATGTAAAAAAATTTAGCATGGTTTAGTGGTAAAACAGACAGTAAAAATTTCTGAGGAAATATTGAAATTTATTATTTACATTAGGTAATCACACACAATCAAGTTTTCTCTTTTTTGTAGTGTACAATAATTCCACGAAACGTTTATATTTGTTCCATATTGAAAGAAATATAGAACTTAAAGTTATAGAATAATTAGTTACGAAATTCCAAGAGTTATTTTTTTGCTGTTATATTATGATATACTTTATTTTAGTTATTGTGTTACCCAATGAGTCCTATTTATTTTAATTTAAAATATGGTTTTAACCCTTAAAGTAAATAGTCTGTGAAATATAGTCTAACATGGGAGTTTTCTTTATAAATTTTTACTAAGATTTCTCTATAGAAGGGGTAAGAAGTTGTGCAGCATTTAGAAAGAAGACAGTGACATCAAGAATCAGCCAGAAACGGTTTGGAGAATTTTCTGCGGGGGTTGACTCCAAGACAAGTAGTCTATTAAATTTAAATCTTTATGAGTTGGAGACTATGATAGCATTTAATAATTGTCTACACGTTACAGCAAAACAAAACAAAACAAAAAATTATACCTTCAGAATGGGAAATTATTTTCCTTATTCTCATTTTGACACATATGTCTTCATTGGGTTATCGTCTATTATCTTTAAACAATAACATGCGTGCTAAACAGTTTAATAATGGAAAATAATTGAAAGAGAGTTGTCGACATTTTTTAAAATACGCAAAAGATTTTTTTTCTGAATGCAAGAATGACAAAATGCTCTTGGCTAAATTTGGCTACGGTGACCAAGTGGTCATGGTCGGAGATCGTAGAATGAGTTGTTTCTGTCTAGACGCGTATTTGAGTCCTTCTGTCACTTAAAACCCCTTGTGTAGAGCAGCGGTTCTAAAAAACTTTCTATCGCTGTGACCCCTTAATGTGTCCACCTGACGTTGCGGCCCTCTATGATTTTTAAACACCTCTGTCTGATTACCAACACACGGCTGAGTGATTTAAATGCAATCGTTACGTATTGGTACGTTATGTGAATCCAACTTTATTTTCGCGCAAATGTTTCTACAATTTTTTGAAAATATTTCGTTGCAGTAATGGCTATTGCGTTAAAATCAATAGGGAAAAACCTGATTTAATGTTCTTGATCAAAATACGTGTTCTAGTAGAGTTTATTGGAGGCCATTGAGTGATTTAGTTTAGAATGGACGTTTTTCAATTTTTCCATGCAGTTTTTCAGAATTGGTACAAGAGAAAAATCTTAACAATAAATGAGAAACCTTCATAGACCCCCAGTCTATGGACCATAGTTTCAGAACCACAGATGAAGAAGTCCAAAGGTGTAGCGTAAAAATTTGGGAAAGGAGTTTCAGCTCAGTTGTTGTCCTCATCCCTTGTCCAAGGTTAAAAATTACGAGGTTAGTTGCCAACTGCCCTCGTGTAGCTTTTAAGTGTGGCGTAAATAATCAATCAATCAGTTCAGAGTTAACTGATGTATATAATTTAATTATACTTAAAGCAATGTTACAGTTGAAATTATAATGCAACAAAAAAAGAAACATTTTGCTTTGGAAGAATCAATCAGAAGCTTATAATTTAATAAAGCCACTCTCATTAATCTAGAAATGAATAACTCCTGTTAAATACGAACACTAAAACATAAAAACGACGAACCAAAAAAGTGTTATCCTAATGAGACGGAAATTAACAAATGTGGTACGCGGAACAGAAGTTAGCAGAAAGAGAATTAAATGTTTTATTTAGGTATTAGTCGTAGAATTGGCGGATATCCTCCTACGGGATTACTTGCCTTATATTTTCAAATTGGTGCGTTATATCAGAATGATCCAAAGACAGTCAGAGACGACTATTCTCCCGAATCCAAATGTTCTGTATTGCAGAGAGATCTACAGATAGGCAGAACAG
>BMAV01017668.1:88217-114320 GCA_019973955.1 Trichonephila inaurata madagascariensis | reverse complement strand
ATAAAAGAGAAGAATTTAATTTCAATATTATAAAAGTTCCTCATTGGGAGAGCAATGTACATGTTTCTATATTCAGAAATATTGTCATTAATTATATACACCGCAATAAATTTCTAGTATTAAAAAAATTAATATTGCTTGAATCAGAAATACCCAATTACTTTTATTAATAATTATATGAATAAAGCTATTCGAAAAAGTAAGGAATAAAAATTCTTAGATTAATAATGTTTATTACTATAAATTTACATATTTCCTAGTTATAGTTACCTCCATATTCTAATATTAGATAAAATTACATAGTATTATTTAATTCATATATACTCTAGTGTCACTAAAGTTATGGTAATTTGTAACTTTCTTTTTAAATTTTAAAATTCTGTTCTTTTTATACTTTTGTTAAGTGCTACATTTCAGCCATTCAAAAGCCTTGAATCTGCATTAAGGTCCAGAATCTGGCAATAACTTATTTATTTCACTCAGATTTAGTGCGGGCTCTGCAATCTTTAGGTAAGTTACCTCTATCTTGTAATGGATTTAGACATTCCTATCCATTACTTTCAACAGGTTTTTGCTCAGTATTATTACCATAAAGGGGAAGGTTGGCTGGTCAAAAAACATGTTCAACATCACAGTTAATATATAAATTATTTTATCTATTAACTGTCCTAAGTCAGCAATGTTTATAATACTGCAACATCCATTTTATAATTCTTAATCTCGATTGCTCATGTGTCCTTCATTGTGTGATTTTTCTACTGTCTATGTGTTCTTCGAATGTGATTGATGGATGTTTATCTCTTGTTTGTAGAGAATTAGACTATATATATATATATATATATATATATATATATATGAATATAGTAAAAGAATTAGACTTTGTTCTAGAGATATTTTTGTCTTCAATAAATGTTAAGATTAATAGATGAGTAGAGCATTTCTGATTCTACATGACTTTAGAAATTATTATTTTGAAAAACTCAGCATTTTATTCGGAAGTAATTAATTTTACTCCTTATTTTTAAATGGTACCCAGAATGTACTTCTCTCAACAAATAGAAATAAGTAGCAATTGCAATAACTACAGTAAAATAGTTATCATTTTTCCAAAGCGTATTCTTTAGGAATAGCAAAACTGAAATTCAGTACCTTCTAGTCACAAATTGGTTTTGTGACGTGTTGAGTAGCAAATACGGTCACTCTTGATGTAAATATGTATACAATTTAAATAGGCATGATGTGAATCAGAAACTACGCAATAAACAATAATAAACGATCAAGTTACGTGGTGTTTTTTATGCTGCTAAAGCCAAAATTCATTTTAAAGGACTCGCTAGAGATAGATAATAAAAGATATCAAGTCACAAACTATTTCAAATTTCAATTTTTAAAATCTTTTTTCCTACAAAAATGATTCATTGATTTTATGCCACCGATATACACTATTGTCAGCTAGCTAATTTCTAAAAATAACATGAATAATTGTTTTTGTAATTTTTAATTATAAATGTTCCCAGTGATAATCATTAAATTGAAACAACAAATTAAAATAATTCACAGGTTCTATACTTCATTTAAAAGAATTGAAAAATACTAAGGAAAGTACGTATCAAATAGTTCCAAGCAAAGAACAAAGAGCAACGAACAATTTTCGTATATATTTTTAAATTCTGAAATGTATAATCTTAGCATCGTTTTCAATATGATATCAGAAATAAATAAATTTAATACTAAAACTAAAATACATGACAATCATGTTTTCTTTAAAGAATCCCTCACAACCAAGAAATCTTTAGTTGTCTCCAAACATTTTGACCCCATTTTTTGGAAAATAAGCTTTCAACTATTTCTAATCGAAGGTTCATCTTCTTGAAAGTGAACGTAAATATACAAAGAGAGTCAATTTCAGAGATTGAGGTGGCAAGCTCTTTTAGTTGATGGAGACAGTGAGTTGTTATAACCACACCCACGCGTATGACTTGATAGAATGTAATAGATAAAAAAATGAAGGGAAAAAAAGGCGCACAAAGAGCATTATATTGATATGGCTGATTGTTCTGTTTTAGATAGATTTTTGATTTTAGCTCATACTAATTAATTTTTTTAGTATTGAATTACATCTAATACTCTATATTAGATGTATTACAGGGATGTTAGTATTACATCCATTCCTCATATAATACTAATTTAATATTTTTCCAGTTGAAATCTTCGTAATATTTCTTATTTATGAGAGTATTTTTGTGAATCAGTTTATCATCATTAATTTTTTCTTTCTGTTTATCTATTTCAGGTTATTTCACCCATAGTTCCCAGAGCAGAAACTTACTGCTGCTGTTACTTTTCTATTATAATTATTTATATTTGCTTTCAATCATTTTTAATTACTTTTTAGCACTCTAATTTTCTCTTTTACATTGAAATTTATGTTTTTGTTGAATTATTATTAACTTTGAGGCTAGATTGTATATATAGTTCGTTTAACATTATGTATAATGTGAACATTCATTTAAAAAATATTTTTTATTTTTGGTTGTACTACTTTACACGGGGTTTAACTCTCCCTAAAAAATATTATGATTGCTATAATAGGTGAATTTTATATTTTTAAAACCCGTGCAAAGAAAGGACATTTCAGCTAGTAATGGATAAAACAATGAAAAAAAGTCACATGGAGAGTGTTATATTGATAGGGGTTATTTAAAATCTCAAGAGAAATTAATCACTGAATTATTAAGAAGTACCAAGAAACAGAACGCGCAAAAGCGTGCAAATGGACAATATTTATGATATTTAGTGACACTTAGATTAGAAAATGTACATAAAATTGTTTTAAGAATAGTTTTACAATAAAAAAATTATTTAAGAACAATATTTTGAGACAAAAAATGAACATAAAATGACCCATATTCAAAATATTCTCCTTTTGTGAAAAATGCTTCTGTTATAATAATATTTTCCCTGTATATAGCTCAGACCTCTGTAAAGGGGCTCAACTAGAATTTTTTTAAATATATAACTTAGAAATGGGTTTATCCTTGTTTTACGACAACAGAGGGGAGAAATTTTAAGAAAAAAAAAACGCCGATAATTACTTCAATGGGTTGTAACTCTGAAAATAATGTGATTTTTTTAAAAATCATAGTTGAGCCTCTAAACAGAGGTCTGAGCTATATAAAGGCAAAATATTATTAGAAAAGAAGAATTTTTCACAAAAGGAGAACATTTTGAAAAATGGTTATTCTAAGTTCATTTTTTGCCAAAATATTGTATTTAAATATTTTTTTTCTCAAAATGTCTTTAAAACAATTTTATACATGTATTCTAATCTAAGTGACACTAAATATCATGAAAATTATCCATTTATGTGCTTTTTTAAAATCACGGTTCCGAACGTATTCGGATACCTTAATGGTTTGAAGAAAATTTCATGTCTTTTATTCCCGCCTTTTGTTCTACATAACTTAGTGAAACAGTCTTTTCTCATATAAAAATTATTTTGAGTCTATAAAAAGTTTGTTTAACAACTGAACGTACAAAATCGTGTCAAAATGAAAGTCACAAATTATACTCCTGATATAGCGATATGAAGTACAGTGATTCAGGGACAATAAACGCATTAAAATATATTTTATCAAACTAAATTTGCTGAGTTTTTTTTTACTTTATGTTGTTTATTTCTTATTCAAATAAATATCTTTGAAAGATACATGATACATAACATATGCAAACAATTTTAATTTTTCAATTATATTTTATGTTGTTTGTTTTTTATGTCAATAAATATCTTTAAATGATGCACAATTAATATATAATAAAGCTACAAATCTGTATTCTTGACCTCTGTTCTCTAACTCTGCATGCATTGCCGGGGGAGAATCGAATTGTCTCAAATATTTGAGACAGTGCGATATCCTGAATCATATTAGTAGATTGGTTTGGCACACCACAACTGCAAGGTTGCTGACCCCTCTTATAAACTGTAAGGGTGATATCATTCCATTTTACTAACTAAAATGGAATGCTCTAAACCAGGGGTTTGCATCGTTTTACCTGTGGCGTGCCAAACTAACCTACCAATATGATTAACCATGTCACACACAAAAGAGCATTTTTGAAATAATTTGATTCCCGCGATAATACATGCATAGTCAATAGAATAGATTTATAGTTTTATTAGGTATGCATCTTTTTATAGATATTCCTTAACATAAAAATAAACTGCATAAAATATAACAATTTCTTCAACAAAAAAAAAATTAAAAACTGTGCATACCTTAGGTGTTTTGAAACATATTTATTAAAATAGAAAATAGTCAACATAAAATATAAGTATTTTCATTCATTATAGTTAAGTAAAACGATAAGTAAAACTTTTTATGTGAACCTAGTACATGCACCGCTTTTCTTTCATATCGTAAAATCAGGGGTATAATTTGTGACTTTCAGGTTCCGACGATTTTAAACAACTTCTTTGCGGGCTCGAAATACTTTCGTATGAGAACAGATTTTTTTACTTAGATTTGTAGAACTAAAAGCGGAAAGCATACATGCAGTTTTCTCTCTTCAAACAATTAAAATCTTTCCAGCAATGGCATTCAATAGCTTACAAAAAAGCTGCAAATTTTAGTTTTTTCGTAATTCCGTTAATGTCCATACTTATGAAGATGTTTGTCAAATAAGGTCCATTACAAATTTATAAGCTTCCATCTACTCAAAAATTGACAAATTTGTAGAGTAGTGCAGAGGGCCACTGAGAATTGTACCGCATGCCACAGGTTACCTACCCCTGTTCTATAGACTAGCTTTTATAATTGTTGGTGTAAGAAAAAGGAGGAGATATCTGTAATGTAAATCTTTTAACTCTCATGCCCGAGATTTTCTCGGGCACGGCACTAGTGCTCCAAAATATCCTGCCCGAGATTATCTCTAGTACTGCACTAGCACTCCAAAACTTCATGCCGAGTATTACATGGGCTAATTTTTATTTCGAGTGCTTCTTATCGTTTTGCACGAATACATATCGAGAGAAGTTTATTTCGGATTTATCTCTTTGTCAAACACGAATCTATATTGGGAAAAGTTAATCTGCCCTCACAAAAATGAACTACTAAACTAGTAATAGATATTAATTTTTATTTATTTTTTTAAAAAAATAACGCTCCATTAGAAGCGAGCTGTACCACTGTCCCTTCGTGCGGCAGTCACCTCAAAAGAATATGCCGTTACTACAATGCCTTAAAAATATTTGTGCATGTAATTCAAAATACCAACTCTTAGCTCTAAGTATATTTTATTTTGTCCTAAGTATCTAATTTTTGCAATAAAAAAATTGACAACTTGTGCACCAAAATCATAAAATAACTTGAAAGTTAAAGGGTTAAAGCGTATATCCCTTTCATCATATACGTTGAAATTGCTTTCACCTTTCAAAAATGATGGATATTCAGTAATCATAATGAAATGAGCCCTGATCTGAAAAAATGTGAGCCTCTTATGATGATTAAATCTATTAATAATCGGCAAATGCCTAAGAACATAGAAATAGAAGTTAAACGTTGGAAGAGGATTTTGGAAGTATTTTTCGCAAAGCTTTTATTATTTATTACGAACGACATGGAAGCTAAAAATTACGGGGTATAACTCATTTAGAGTTTAGCGAAAAAGGGAAGAAAATTTTATGTTTTTCTGGACTAGATAATAATGACCAAATAAATACGCTAAAATTGTTAAGTGATTTTAAACAAAAGTTTGTTTTTTTTACTAATAAGAAGAATTTTGAGTTTATAATTTTAGTTTTATCTTTATGCAATAAGTATTTAGCTTTGAAACAGACTGCACAAAAATTCTTAAATGTAACAGTTACAAAAAGAAAAAGAATTATAAGATATCCGAAAGTGATCGTAGGACATTTTTTGAAAAAATAGTATACAAAAACATTATAAATGTTTTTTAGGAATCAATTCTAATAAATATTAATATTTAGCTAACAATATTTGTAAAAAAATTTATCTAAATTTTACAAAAACCACAATTATAAGTGAAATTTTAGCAATATTTTTGAAAAACTTCAAAGCAATTAAAGAAAAAGTAATAAATTTAAATCAGTAAGAGTATTACTAAAACAAATTGGATGCATTTATCTAAAGTATGCACAAAAGTTTTACAGTTTTAATAAAATTTAGAAGTTTTAGAGCTGATAGAGTAAATACTATAAGAAATGTGACATTCATCATGAGATTATTAGTTAAATAACAGGCCAAAAATCAGAAAATACTCATACAATAAGAAAAATTTTAGTACGTTCTCTAGAAAATAATATAAATATCAGGCTAAAAAGTTTCATAAAAATAGGTGTGTAATATTTTGAGCTAACAGAATTGCAATGACAGATTTTGTGACTAGTTAAATGACCCATTCTGTTAGATTAAACACCCCCTTCCAGATTTTCTAATTTTATAAAACTGATTTTAAATTGGCCTCTAGGTATTGCAGAAACAAAACAAAAAATGTTTTACAAAGCAAAAAAAAAACAAACAAAAAAAAACCTCTATTTAGTAAAATAAAAAAAAGTATGCTGACCGAATTTGGTCATTTTTTAGCGTGTTCGATACCTTAATTGTAACATTTATAATTCAAAAAATATTTTTTAAAAGTTCAAAAAATAAAAATGATGTAGAATAAAATAAAAAATTCCAAATAACTGACTTAAAAAATGCGTGAAATATGACTCTAAAATGTTAACACAAAAAATCTGAAAATAAAAAAGTAGTGTATGTGTAAAATTATAAATTAAACGCTTGTTTTTTTGTATTTTGCACAGTAATACCATTTTTTTGTGGAAATCAGTTTTTGCAATGAATCCATAGCAACATTAAAAGATTGCTTTCTTAATATTTTAGCATCATGTCCGTATAATGTATCCAATTTTTCGAGAAAATAAATTTTAACTGTTAAACCAATTATTTTGAAGTGTATATATATGAATTTTTACACATTATGTATTTTTTAATCAGAGTTTCAGATGTAACAAAATACTCATGTCCTGCTATGAAAAGAAAAAAGGTATAAAACTCAAATTTTTTACTTGTAATGCTGAATAAATTTATTTTAATTGCTACATAATTTTAAAATAGAGTTAATTTTACATGTTTGAATTATATATAAATGAAGGGTAAGAGGAATATATTTTCTGTATTTTATTCAAAACTACAATTTAGTTTCATTAGTTATGCATCGTACATAACTAACATTCCAACAATTCACATTTTTCATTGCATATAAAATAAAAATTACGACTTTAAATCTCATTTTACTCAAATTAAAAGTTAATTATATGTGAGTGAACTATAAAATTATACAAACTATGAAAACAATAGCAAGATAACGTTCTATTTTTTAAAAAGACGATATTTTAACATACATATATGTGTGTTAAATATACATATATATGTGTTACACTTATGCATATCGATATAAATGTATATATGCTAATCTTCTAGTAAGAGGAATATTAAAATTTTCAAAGTAAAACGCAGTTTCTTCATTTTTAAAGGATAAATTCGTTCTTTTCAGCAAAGAAATGTCTTGAAGCAAATTTAAAAATTAATCAATAACGGACTTTCTTCCTTTTTCTTTTATAAATTCTATCAAAGTATTTAATTAATGGTTCACATTTTTTTAAAAAAAATAGAGTAATTTTTTTTCCCGACAAAAAAATTTGCTTTACTCACCTTCACATGCTGTAACTCATACTTCAAATCGGCAATTATTTTTTCTTTTTCTTCAACTAACTGCTTCAGAGATTCTATTTCATCTTGCAATTCTTCTACTGTCGGACCCGAAGTTTCCGCTTGAACACCGCATGCCGATTCTTTCGGCGGGTCGGACCTTCGAGTTGCCGGACTCGATATCCCGTGGCCCATGTTACTTTCTTCTCCAGAGCTCAGGGATCTACGAGCAGCGTGAACCCACTTGGACATGCGGGTCAAGCCGCGGCGGAGAGGCGAGTGCTGCTTGGACTTTTGGCCGGTCCCGGGGCATGAATCGTTATCCGGCAAAGTGCAGTCCGGCTTTTCGTCGACCTTCGCTTCTGCCATTCTACCATGTTTCGGGATCCCGGAGGAACGAGTAGAGTTAGTGATGTTATTTAACTTGTGGATTCAGGCGGGAGAGTGGTTGCCTAGCAACGAACGTTTGAATGCACTACTGCCATCTGTTGCAGAACGATGGACTTAAACATGGATATAAGGGGAGAATATAGTTACAGACCCTATTATTCTGTCACCTCTATATCCGACTTTCGGCCTGATTATGAAATGATTAAATAATACAGAATAAAAATGGTAGAAAATAAGCCATCATAAAATAAGCAGAGAAAAATTCTGAATAACATCACCGATTATTTTTTTATTATAAATAATTGGAAGAAAGAAGTTTTGTTTTTAATATGTATATATGTTATCGTTAAAGTGTATAATTCAGTTATTTCATAGATTAACTGAATATATTTCATGAAATAACTAGAGAAGTCAGTTAAAGTATATAATAAATGCTTTCATATTTGACCTAGTTATTCTATGAAATAACTAATAATGGACCGTTAATGTAAAAATTAAAAAATTTTAAAAAAAGTTCTTTCATAAATTAATAGATCATAAATAGCTAAAACCTTCCGAAAAATACATTTTATCCCTATTATGGATGATTAATTGATAAATAATAAGGAAAAGCAGATGATATAATTTAGTATTGCCCATATTGTTAGCATTAGTTAAATAGTAAAGGAAAAAAAAGAGAATATGTTGGAGAAATCTTATGACATCTTATGTAAAGTTAAGGCGTCTGCTTTTACTAAAACACTTGTAGTTTTCGTTCTAGTGAATGGAAAATAAAAAAAACTTGGTATTTTTATAAAGCTAATAAGATGACCTATAAAAAAAATCATAAAAAAAAAATTGCCAATTTTTTTTAAAAATCAGGATTTTAGGGTAGCCAAATACCTTAAATGTAGGTAACTGTAATTAAATTAATTTTATACACTATAACCACCAAGAGCAACTAAGTTTATACAGCCATAAATTCACTGACGAAAGAGAACGAATATTTAACATAGCCCTACTAGCTACAAAAACTCAAAACTTTGTTGCTCGAATCTCTTCTTAAACTAAGCTGTGGGATACCATCTGAGCTATAATCTTCTCTATATTATCACTTTTTTTAAAAATAATATATATGATAAGCATGCAAAAAAAATGATAGTCTATTATAATTTTAAATGAATTCTTTATATTTTATTTAATTTTTAGAGCAGTGTTTTTTTTTTTTTTTCAAATTACTGATATTTATTAAAATAAATTATGTATGTATAGTTGAGACAAAACATTTTCTGCTTATCAAGTATACAACTTAAACTTTTTTTATTTCAGAAAACTAAACATACTATTCCAATTTTTTTGCTATATATTGGTACAAATTTCTCAATATTTTGAAAAATAAGCTTTAAAAAATTCTTCTTGCTGTATTTTCATAGTTTTGCAACATACTTAATTAAAAAAAATAACAATTAAATAGTTATTTAAGTTATTTTTTAGAAAATTGTCTCCAAACCCAGTCGGATACCTTAATCCAAAAATACCCAATTATATTTATTAATAGTTATTTGAATAAAGAAATTCTAAATAGTAAGGGTTAAAGTTGCTTAGAATTATAATAGTTTATTATTATAAATTTATCATTTTTCCTTGATATAATAACCTCCATATTCTAATTAATATTAGATAAAATGATTTATTATTATTTTTTAAATCATATTCCTAAAGTAATGGTAGTAGGTAAACTCTCTTTTTTTAATTATTATTTCTATTATTTTTATACTTTTGCTAAGTGCTACAATTCAGCCATTCCAATGCTTTGAATTTGCATTTGGGTCCAGAATCTGGCAATAACTTGTTTGCTGTACTCGTATTGAGCGCGGACCTTGCATTTTTGAATGGAATTTTTAGGTAAGTTATCTTTATCTAATAATGGATTTAGATATTCTATCCATTATTTTCTATATGTTTTTGCTCAGTATTATTAACATAAAAGGGGGAGGGTTGGCTGGACACAAAACACGTTTAATCTTACTTTTGTATAAATTATTTTATATATAAGAGCTGTCCTAAGTCAGCAATGTTTATATTACTGTAGCATCCATTTTTTTATTTTGCACTCTATTATATTTTTAATTTTTCGAAAATATCCTCTTATATATATATATATATATATATATATATATATATTATCCGTTTTTCTGTTTGAAATTTAACTTTTACGTAGAATTTAAAATTTGTGACCTTATTAATTGCCTTTAATTTTTGTACACTTAAAATTGATTAATAAAGAATCCTATACTATGATTCTAAATATTTAAAGTACTTTTAATTTTTGAATTATATTATAGTTATTCTCTCTATTCTAGATTCTGCAAAGCTAATTTCTCTTTTCTTTTTTTAAAGTTATAACAGTTACAAGTTGTACAAGTTTATATATACGCATCACAGAACTTTTATTTCTTATTTAAACATAATATTTATCTCCTGTTTGTATAATTTATTAATATAAGATCATATCCAGCAGATGCAAATCAAATTTTTTAGTGGTTAATTAAGAGTAAACGTTAATTACATAATTATTTTTCCAGTATGGAACATCATTTTTTTTCACTTGACGGATTAAATTATTTAATTGAAAAAAGCTGCAAAATCAAAAAAAGTTTTCTAAATCATTGCAAAAAACGGACTTTTCCCCCTATTTTATTCAATTACGGAATACTGGCATAGAAAAAAAGCAAGCATCCGTATTAGAAAACAATTAGTTTTTATTCTTTCATCCACTAAAGTTACAGTGAAAAAACTAGCGAATCACAGATGTTCCAAATTAATTCCTGTTATTATATGTAACTACTTCTAGTAAATCGAATTCAGTAAATTTTCCTTTCTGAAAACTGGAAAGAAGAAATAAATTGTTGTTAAAAAACAATATAATCATGAATAAAAACTGTAACAGAACAAAAGAAATTCCTTATTGTGATTATAGAGTCTAGAAAATATCCTATATATATATGAAGAGATGGGAGGGGAGATTTTTTTTTAACCAAAAGTTTATCTTACATATATTTCCAAGCACATTACAGTATTTCTTTTATCCCTAGTAATTAACTTTTTTAAAAAAAAAAAGGAAAATAGTTAAGACTGAAAGCAAATAATTGAATAAATTGTTATAATAAAATAACTTTGCCATCACTTTATATTTCTTACATATATATATATATATTTGGCTGGAAACATAACCAGTTAATATACTCACGAAGTAAGTCTTACTATTTACCTTAGTATATCGACTTTAAATCTATACTGGGAATACTAGTAGGCTATAATTTTATCGTTATATTTTAATAGTATAGTGATTTTATTTGTAATATTTAAATTTATCCTAATATTATTCTTTCCTATTCCCTTGGCACATTGTATAAACAAATTACAAGTGAAGGTTGACTAGCCCTAAAACTTGTTTAAACCTGTAATCTTGGTTCCTATGGCCAGGAGTTTGTTATTGTACTACTGTGCCTAATATTTCCTATCTTGAATAGTTATACTTAGGTTCTATAGCCTTCTGTATATATATATTTATGGATTATATATATATATATAAATATATATATATGTATATGCACACCACGTATGTACTTTTAAAATATTCGCAGTGCAGCGAGTTCTTGAAGCCCAGTGGCTGTGGTAATGCATCGCTCTTCCACGTCGCAGATCCGGGGCTCAAAACCTGGCTGGGCAAGGTCGACTCAGCCTTTCCTTCCTCCAATGGGTCGATAAATGAGTATCAAGCTTGATTAAGAACTAACCACTGGGGGTTTAGGCACAGACTACCAGATCGGAAGATCTGGTTACGCTCCTCAGTGCCCAAGGTCACGAAAACTGACAAAGGCATAGTAGGACTTGGCCCTTATGGGCTGTTGCGTTGCTGAGTTTAGTAGTAACGAGTTCTATCTGCGTCTTTAAGTAATCCTCTAGGGATTATAAAACCGCTTTTTGTGGAGAAACCGTGATTTATACTAATGTGAGTTACTATTTAAGGGTAAGCGAAGAGAAAAAGGGAGTTGATGATTGTCAGGCTAATACTGAAGTTTCAATTCCAATAAGTGAAGCCATCGAAGTTTCAGTTCGGAGAGCCGAGATTTCTACGAAAAAAGATAATCAGTGTTGCGGAATTAATAATAAAAGTTAAGTACTTTAAGAATTATTATTAATATTTAGGTTAATACTCTCCTAAGTTAGCCATCCCCTTTGTTTAAACTAAAATTTATATTAATGAAAATGTCCTTTAATTCTGCGCATCCAAATCCATATGCGACCAAGGGGTTCCGACAGTAGTGCTTTTCTGAATACTTTTTTTTTCTTTTCTAAATCATTACCTGATTTAATAGCAGGATTATTTTACAAAATAAATCTAAACTTCGAGAAAGTCTTGTGTGTGCATTTTAAATCCAACGAATCTATTCAATAGTGCATTTCCGTAGATACTTATTTCACTTTACAAAATACATGTTAGAAATTAACTGCTCTTTTTACATATGTAATAAATTAGTCGTATATGAATATAAATATAGTAATAGAAATAAATGTGTCTTTAATGAGAGCAATACGAAAGTTTTAGATTGTTTTGCAAGTTTAATTGTCATTTATTTTAGCTGAGTATAAATCAAAATTACGAAACATTTTTACATTGGTTCGTTATGTGAATTTATTTAATTATTTAGCATTTATTAATAAAATTTCTGTATTTTTAGAGTCTTTATGAAAACATTATTATTATGATGAAATAAATTTTGGAAATAAGAATCTGAAAACTTAAGGTATCCGACTACGTTCGGAACCGTGATTTTAAAAAAGCGCATAAATGGATAATTTTCGAGATATTTAGTGCCTCTTAGATTAGAATACATGTATAAAAATGTTTTAAGGACATTTTGACAAAAAAAGTATTTAAATACAATATTTCGGCAAAAAATTAGCTTTCTACAAACTTTATTCAAAATGTTCTCCTTTTGTGAAAAATGCTTCTATTCTAATAATATTTTGCCTGTGCATAGCTCACACCCCTGTACAGAGGCTCAACTATGGTTTTTGAAAAATTCACATTAATTTCAGATTTACAACCCATTGAAATAACTATCAGCGTTTTTTTTCTTACAATTTCTCCCCTCTGTTGTCGTAAAACATGGATAAACCCACTTCTAAATTACATATTTCAAAAATTCTAGTTGAGCCTCTGTACAGAGGTCTGAGCTATATACAGGCAAAATATTATTATAATAGAAGAAATTTTCACAAAAGGAGAATATTTTTAAAATGGGTCATTCTATGCTCATTTTTTGTCAAAATATTGTAAAATAATTTTTTATTGTACTACTATTCTTAAAACAATTCTATATACATTTTCTAATCTAAGTGACACTAAATATCATAAATATTATCCATTTATACACTTTTGCAAAATCACGGTTCCGAAAGTAGTCGGATACCTTAAGGGCACAGTGAACTTAAAATCAATTTTTTTTAATTATCAATGCATTTTTTTCAGAAAATTAGTAAAGTTGAAAGCTTTAATTTGTTTTCTAAATACTAACTAAAATATTTAAATTCTCATGTTTTTTTCTATACTTTCCCTACCCTTAATTAAAAAAAAACATTCAGTAGCATTTATTTATATATCTATTGAGAATATTTTTTTGAACTATACACGTCCAAATAAATTAAAAAGGCTGTTAATTCTAAAATTTTCTTGTCTCATAATGCAGGGTCACTATTTTCCTTATGTTTATTCCGATTTTTTTTTAATATTTATCAATCTCTTTTTTTATATTGCCTTGTAAACAAAGAGGCGTAGTCAAACATGTATTCGAACGGGGAAAAGAGCATAATTTCGATAAAAATAATCGGAATTTAAAAATTCTTTTCACATTCAACAGCAGTGATTTTAAGAATTAATAATATGCTAAAAGTGAAAAATCAAAAATTCGATCGATTTTCACCCATTTGAAAGTCTTCTGTACCCTTAAATTCTAATAAACTCTACTTATTTTATGCTTGTATATTATTTTAAAATTGTGTGTGTAAAGTGTTTCATTAAATAATATAGCAGTAAAGTAAATTTCTCAATGGTCTCTCCATAAATACCTATAAAGGGTAAAAAATTCTGATTCGTTTTATTTAATTTCCTCGTATTTCTTCAAGATAAAATATGAATCAAATCAGTGATAAATTCACGAAGCTTTTGCTTTCTTTAATTATGATCTTTAACGAAAATAAATAAATGTTTCGTAATAATTTGTGTTATGTTTTCCACAAAATTACGTTAATCCATCCTCTTGTGTTTATACGGAAGACAGAAAATAAGTAATTATAGTTTAACAAAAGAACAGAAAAAAATATTAAAGAGATAAGACAGGTAACGAAATTAAGATGAAAGTTAAGAGAAAAAGGAAAGAATTAATTAGTGTCAACGCATAATCCTCAGATATATGAGACATTGAGGTCACAGATTTGCTGTGTATATTACGTTGTTCCTCACTTGCGATCTTAAATAATTACTTGAAAGATTATTTATGTATTATGTCATCACAGCTACAGAGTAAGATTTTTTTATACTTAATTATTTTATTTTAGATTGTGGTTATTTCATTTAAATGCACCGAAATCTCTCTTTCTCAATTTTGTTTCTTTAAAGTTATTTGATCCAGATCAAAAAGTTCTGCATCAAGATCAAAAGCATTACAAATTTAATTAAACTATTGATGATCCATTGTAATGTAGGTTCAAATGAAACAAAATTGTACAAATAATAAATTTAAAATGAATTATAAAATAAATAATATTATATGAATCATTTTTTTGGCTTCTGAAGTAAAAATGACTTCTCAATTCCAAAAATGGATGGATTCTTAATTGCAACCGACGATTTTACACATTTTGCGTAGCAAACATAAATTATTTAAAATATAAATAAACGATTGGCATGAATGTATTCTTCATATTTCTATTTTTTTTTAGTCACTAGCAAATGAATAATCGCAAAACTTGTACTTACTGCAGTTACACAGGGAATATTTATTAAATTTTTAATGAATGTAGATGTCAAATCTATTGAAATTGGCTGCAGATGATATATACCTAATTTGATAAGATCATTTAATCATCATCATTCATCATTATCTAGCTTTGCCAAATGCTAGTTCATATACAGGATATGGACAGGGATGTCATAAAATTTCTTAAGGCCCCTTCTGTGATCCTTTAGACAGTATCAGTGGAGCACACAAGGGGGGCCGTGTCCAGCTCCCCTCATAGCCCTTGATTTTTTTATTGATTATAATCCTATGAATATAGTATAGAAAATTTAATTAAGTATTTGTTATTAACTTTTTATTTAATTTTATTAGTTAATGCTAATTATTTATTTAATAGTTAAATTTTTACTAATTTTTGTTCCCGAAAATTGACGAAATCAAAAGAATATATTCGACGGTGTATTGGGGCATGATTCGAGAATAGAGGCCTTTCGACCCTGAACCCCCAACCCTTGAAAATTTCTGTGTGCGCCACTGGATAGTATATAGCATATGACGTCAAATACTCGTACAAAGAGTAATCTGAAACAAATAAACATGCATTACTCGCAATTTCACAAACTTAGACACAAGTCTTCTAGTCCGATTGCCGTCTTTCGTCTAAACGAGTGATGATGGTGTATGGTGGTAGCCTAAGCGGACGATAGTCATAATAATGCAGTCTTACATCTGTTGTCAGTTGCCATATAACAGGGGTGTCCAACACATGGGCTACATGTGTCCCACCGAATCTTTTTAAAAAAATTTTAAATATCAGATTTTTAAAGTTTTTTTCATTTTGAAATTTATTTGAGGGGAAATTTATATATATATATATATCTACAATGTATTTGCCTGTTACCTGTTCTTGTTTTAAAATAAATCCTTTTTGATAATAGAAATGTTCTTTAGATTAAGATAGATTTATATTTTATGAAACAGTTACATTAGATTTTACTATAGTAAATTGCTTTTTTAATAAATTTCGAATTGTGCATTACGCATATCCCTTACTATGTATGATACATGATTCTCTGGGTGTGTGACTTAAGTTTCTCCTCCTCCTTTTCTGTTTGGAGTGCCCCAAAACTAAGAGGCAGTCAGAGATGCTTTTTAAAGTTTTTTAAAAATATTCAGGATGGTTAAGATAAAGGGCAATGTATACTTAATCGTTCGCGCGCGAATGACAGCATTATCAAATTTCAACAATGAGTAACGAAAGATCGATTCAATAGGAACACCGTAATTTTCAAGAAAATGGCAACTGCAATATTTTAAACATTATTTGATTATTGTATTGTTATATTATATAAACATTATTATTTTATCTATGTCTGTGTACATGAAAAATAATGAAAACAATAATAATAATTCATTCTGTTTTAAATTTTCACTCCAATGAATCTTTTTTTGTTTCCAAATCTGATATAAAAGTACATATTTTTATGTGCAGCCCGCGAGATTATAAAGTTTTTCAGAAGTGGCCCGCAATGTCATTTGGGTTGGACACCCCTGCCATATTATATGAAATTCCCAGTTTTTAGGAGAAAATGTCCTAGAATTTGATAATTAAAATTATTTGGATCATGATCTCTTGTTGATTCCGAATCATAAAGAGATTAGGCTCCCTACTGAGACCCGAACCCAGCTGGCTTATGCCTTATAACATTCCCTGCATCGGAAGATTAATATACTAAACTTCCCTATCTGTTAGCGATTTTCAAGCAGTCTATTAAATTTATAATAACTACGAGTCTGCTCTGCTCACCACAAAATTATGACAGGTGTGAAAATATCATATTAAATAATTCTTCTGTGGCGGAGGCACTGGTCCCGGGCCCGGCTGGTCCCTGCCTTGAGACGCCCCTGGATATGGATCTGAATATTGTAAAAGCCGCTCTAAAAAATCAACTCTTTTTTTATTATTATTAACAGAGTGTAATTCCTCGTTGCTTTGTTGTACCGTGTTTTGCTGTAATTTTTCTCCTTTCATGCAACTACCTCCATATGGCAACAAAGCAATTACCGTAAAATATGGTGCATAACGTGCGCTTTGAACACATAAAAATAAGATCGAAATAGACAGGTGCGCTGTATATGCCGGGGGAAAATATTGAGCAATAAAAATTTAAAAAAAAAAGATGAACAACGAAAAAAATTAAACTTCTACATATAACAAAATACTGTTTATTTAAAAGAAATGAACCTCAAGAACTTAAAGGATTGTAGATCTAGAAATACACCATTTTTTCAAAAGCCCAGGATAATGCCTCGAAAAAATGACTTCAAAACATTAGAGTATTACGCATGGATGCCTTAGGTTTCTTCATAAAAAAGAGGGTGCGCGTTATACGGAGAATATACCCAAAAATTAAAAATTGCAGCTTGACAAAACGGGTGCGTGTTACACGCCGGATTTTACGGTATATAATTTTAGATGCTTATTATATTAAACAATCTCAATGCAAGCTTCCCACACACACATTCCAATGTTTCTCATAACATCTATATATAGTAATTAAAAGTTATTTAAAATGATAAAATCTCGTGTTGCTTTAATTCCGATGATTTAAACAATAAAGCAATTAACGAAATCATATAAAACAAATTGATTAAGAAAATATAACAATGCAAACCGTTGAAAAACTCCCAAAACTTTCTTTGTATTATGTAAATTAGGTTTTATAATTCTTTCCCAGTTCTCTACGTTTTCCCCGCGTTCTAATATAGAGTATCAAAAATGTATTTTGGGCACACATTGTAAGGCTTATTTACTTTACAGTTATTCCTGGTCACAGACAAAACAGTATGGTCATTTAACAAATGCGAGATACATTTTAGCATTAAGTATCAGGACATCATATTACATATCAGTTTATATCATATAGCGTCCACACTACAGTTGAATAACCCAAAATTTAAAAGACTATTAGAAGTAAGAGATCGATATCTGATATATAATTAAAGTTTTAAATTACTCGAAAGTTTCAGGCTGCAGAAAAAGTCTTTTAACAATAATTTTGTCTATATTTTAAACCCGAGATTTGTTTATTTCAGTATTTTTATGTAATCTACGAAAAATACTAGCTACAATACTTCAATATTTATATTTATATTTTACGGAAAAGTCCTCCTCCCAAAAAGATAAAAATAAGAAGCCACGCATTAGGTCTTTCTGGAAAATTACATCGCGATTTTCTTTTTCCAGTTTGAATTCAAATTATGTTTTATAAGTATTCCAAAAAAGAAATTCTTCTGCTACAATTGAAGTACAATAAATACTGCAAATAAAAGAGATGTAATATGATGTAATATTTCTTGTCGTTATTTAAAGAAAAATTCTATTTTGGATGCGAAAATAATATACGTCAATCATAGAAATATTGAATTCAGAATTTATTTCAACATGTGTATATGAAATAGGAGCTTTCCATTTTCCACTCGATATTTCATTTCCATTTGTTTTTCTATTTTTTCAAAGGTTGAAAAATTTCATAAATTGATATTGATATATCATGTGCTATATTTTATTTTAAAAAATATTTTTAAAAAAGGGAATACAAAATGAATCTAATATATCATCATTCTGCTCAAAGTGTTATGAGCATACTGCTGAAATAGAAAAATAAATAATTCAACTGTAAAGCATGTATTTCACAAATAAAAGAAAATACTTCAATTCTGTTAGAAATATCTAATTTTTCTTAGATTGTTTTCAGAATGACGTAGGACATAAGAGTTTTAGCTTGGGTTTCTTTCAAAGTGTTATTGTGAAACACATTTAAAACATAAATAAAATGACGATCCGGTTCTATAAAATGTAAATGATTCATGAAATTTCCTGTTATACAAGAATTAGATTTGTGCAAAAAAATATGAAATTAAAATAAATAACTTTTGTAAAGTTTTATTTCCTATATTATTATAATGCTTATTTATATAGTTTATTTTTTATTCCTGTATTATAATAAAGAAACCACATGTGAATAAATAAATCATATTTTAAATATATTGAGACATATAACAGATATTTACAGAAAAGAATGAAAATATTTTATTAAGGGCTTACAGAACTCTTTAACAGATATCCGTGCACTCGAAAAAGACATCCTTCTTCAAACCAATGCAACTTAGCAATAAAACGAAACAATAATTTGAAATTTTTACCACAATATAATCATATATATATACATTATTTTTCAAAATTTCAGAGAATTTGAGAGGAATTTATAAAAAGTTATAAAGAAATAAAAATTGGACAATTTTTCAAAAATTTGAAAATTATTATTTTACACCACGCAGAATTCTGAAGTACAAAATTGATCAAAATTAATTTTACTTGATATAAAAATGTTCACTTTTGAAGTTATACTCACTTTTAAGAGAAATTTAGAAAAAAAAAAAGATATTTTTAAATACAATTATAACGAAAATTTTATAATTTTAATAAAAAAATTAATTAAAATTCAAATAAAAAAAATTCTATGATTTGTTTTTTGAAATTTGATGTATGAGTTATGAAGAGCCTTATTTTGAACACGTGTATAAAATTTCAAATTGTGATACCATAAATAGTTTCTGCGAAATCCTGCGCGGAAGCTAAAATTTTTTGTTTTGCGAAAAATGAAGTTAAAGATAAGAAAGAGGTAGGGTTTTAGTTTAAGTTTCACTACTTATTTCTCAATAACTTTGGAAGTTTTCATAGTATCAGCACAAATATGGTACCAAAATGCTCAGAAATATTAAAGCTGCAACATATATTTTTTTGAAAAATTTGCAATTTAAGAGTCCTATGAGGCCTTAAAAGATGACTTATACATGGTGCTGTCAAATTCGAATGACAGAGGGGTGGTAGTTGGCAGCATGGGGATGACAAATCACTATAGAAAATGGGGTCGTAATCCACTTTTAGAAGGAGTAATTTGCAAAAACAGTTATGAAAGGTGTGATGACGACTGGAATGAAAAGAGGCAATAAATGGTAAGAAATAAATTTATTAAACTCAAAGCATGTTTACAATACGAACAATGCATCATAGCTCGACGTAAGAAATGCAGCTACAAGAATTGTTCAAAGTTGCGGCCTTGTGGGTCACAACGCAGCAGCGCAGATTGTAGAACGCGTTCAAACAAATCCAGTGTGCTGGCGATGTCAGCTGAAACGACGACGCCATGCCATAATATTTCTCTCTGTAACCCTCTTTGTTTCATACAAAAGTGATTTCAGGAGGCCCCAGAAAAAGAAATCCAAGAGACTGAGGTCAGGGGAGCGTGGAGGCTAAGCAACATGTCCGCCACGTTCAATCCACTTCCTGGAATATTTAGCATGAAGGTGGTTACGCACCGCAATCGAAAAATGTACTGGTGCATCATTATGCATCAACCACAATTTCTGGTGCGCAGTGGCTGGTATTCCTAGCAGCAACTCTGGAAGAAGAGGAAAAATTCCATGGAATCTTCAGCCCTACTATGGCTCTCCCTCCCCGCATTCATTTGGCCACTCCCCTCGTTTGGCTCATCATCCCGGCGACTACTTATATCAAGATTTTCACCGACAAAACTTGATTTGTGACCTCATGTTCTATGGAGATTTGTCAGCCCCATGCTGCCTACTATCCCCCCCTCTGAGTTTGTCGTTCGAATTTGGCAACACCCTGTATAAATTGAGAGAGTGCGTGGATGAGATTTGTATTAACGTTACACTACAAAGCAACAAGTGTGCTATTGGTGACGTATCTCGTAATTCTGAACCTCGATTAATTGACGAGGATGACATCTAAGCTGGCACACTTCTCCAAACGGCCAAGCCAATTAAAGGACATTGAGCCTCTACAGACGAAAAATTGAAAATCATTTAATTGAACTAAATTTACCGAAAAATTACAGGAAGTGGAGCTTACTGCTGAATAATATTGTACTTAATATTTCCTATATTGCAGGTTCTGCCTATGCATACATACAGCTTTCAAAACTATATATTGTTTAAACAATTCTTCTTATTCAGCGAAAAAGGTTTCCCTTTTTTTCATATTGTGAAAAGAATTGAATTTCGCACAAAAAAAATTGTTCCATGATTAAGAATTAAAAATTTAAGCAGAGAATCTTCTTCAGTACTTAACTTATTATCAAACTTTGCATCAACACTATATCCACATCGTATATTTACAATTATTATTATTTACCGGAATACTATAATGAATGATATTTTAAATTAATTGATATATATATATCAATTAATTTAAAATATTCTTACAATTCACGCGCACGGGGGGGGGGGAAATTTTTCTGTAAGAGTATTTTTGTGCTTCTGGGAAGTCATTTTCTTATTCTTTAAAATATAAAACACATTTTAATGAGTATTTGAATTGAAAGTTTTACATGCATTCATCAAAACATTAATTGTGATTGCAATGAATTAGTTCGTAGAGTTCTCATGCAAAGAATTCATTACTATGTTAGTTTGAATAAGATTTGCATACATATGAACATTCATTTGGAGTTAAAATCATCAGTTATCGAGCAAATGGGACAAAGTTTAATTTATTGAGAAGCTTTAAATATTAATTACACAGAATGTAGTTATTTTGAATGTTATTTGTTTTATATAAAGGAGACAAAAATGTCACCAGAAAATAATAAAATTTCGATCCAAAATAATACTTTCTTCGTACACAGAGTTGTGAAAATACGAAAATCCCACCAAATTTGGTTGGAAATTCAGAAAGTTCAACTTTCAAAATATGGATAGCAACTTTTTCTTCTCTTTTCAGTGTTTGATTTCAGGTTGTCGGGGAAACATTTTAAAATAGGAAATGAAGAACATAATTAAATAAAAATATATATGTAAGGGAGGATACAACTGCAATCATTATTTACCTGTTAATTCTTTACATTAGAGCTCATGAAAAATGATTTAAAATTTCTAATACTAAACGCTTAGAAATTTTAAACGTTTTATCAAATTAAATTATATTGAATCAAATGGTTTAAATAAACATAATATCCATAGTTATTTACACCTTTTCTTGAAAAAAAAATTAGATTAAATCTCAAGGAAAAAAACAGTAAATGTTTAATAATATATTAAACTTAAAACAGTTTAATTATTATTTTTTTGTATTAGCACGAGTGTGTTATGATTACAATTTGTATATGTGTGTGTTATGATTGTAGCTGATAATTTATAATTTGTTTTTAGTTATATATATACATCTGTGTGTGTGTCTATCCGAAAATCTAAGTAAAAAAATAACCTTAAATTTATGTTTGTACAAAAAGCTTTCATAAAAATTGATTATATATAAAAAGTTCAACAACTAACTTAAAGAATTAAAGAACAAGATTTTCTAATTAGAGTTAATTGATACAAGTATCTTGCCCGATTGTGATTTGTGAGATATTTTATTTATTTTTTTAGACATTTAAATAAGTTTGGAGATGTAAAGCAGAACTGACATCATGTAAAAAAATTTCAATTTGTTAATATAATAATACTTAAAAATACCCCTTAGATGTAATAAGTTTAATGCACAATTTCTATTCCTTAATTCGGATAAATTTAAAAACTAAAAAATCTAAATGTCACCTGTTATAAATCAGAACTACTTCAGAAAGGAAACAATGAAATGCCTCAGGTAATAGCGTATTTCTATTAAGTATTCTTGCCCTTTTTAGTTCATTTCTCTATTTGATTATCCTCTATATTTGATAAAAGAAATACCCGAAAATTAAACAACTTCAACAGCAAAATGGAAATGAAGTTGCTGAAAATTACAGTGAGAATCGTTTAAGACGAAACTGGAAAGACTGAAATATTTTTTCATGCTCAAGGATATTGAAAAAAAAACACACATTCACCAAAATTAAGTTTATTACAGAGCATTACATAGATATGTATGTATTTAATAATAATATTCAGAAAAACAAATAACAAGAATAATAACAAAATCATTCACAAAAACTTGACGAAATTTAATATAAAACTTTCAAGTTTTTTTGAAAAACATAAGTTATTGAGGCTTAGGAAAATAATCTGATAATTTTCGTTGCGTTGTCTTTTCTAGTATCAAATTGTCCACTAATTGTCCGATGTCGTCCATTTTGTTATTCCTTTCTCCCATGGATTATTTTTTTTCATGATCTTCCTCATTTCGGATGTTTTTGCGTGGCGTTTGTAGGGGATGGAGGCTGAAAGTATCTTAGATAAACAAAACTGGCTCGAATCACTGGTTATTCCGAAGGTATTTTAAAGCCAAGTTAGCCTCCTTTTTGCCAAACATGTGAAAACCACTTCTCTTTCATTTCACACCTCTCTTATATTGCACCTGCGTGGCTCGTGTTTTCCATATTTTGTTCATTTTCAGAAGGGAAATGTTTTTGTTTTAAGCGATTTTTGTTTCATGCCAAGAGAAAAAAAATGCACGAAAATACATAGAAGTTTATCGGGACTGTTGTATTATTTCTTGTTAATCGATATTTCGCCTTAAGCGTTTTCACGATAAACGAATTTCACTGTATATGAAAAATGAGAATTTTATTTCCCAATGTCAAAATTAAAAAACGATATTACATTGAAAGAAAAGAATAACAATATATCTTTTATATAATCACAGTTTAACCGGAATAACTCAAATGTTGAACCAAGGAATAACAGTGAAATGGTCAAAAACTATTACGCACATCATTTTTAAAGATCTGTTTTCTATGTTAATGTTTCTTTCGTCTGAATATGTTCAACGGATTCAGAAAAATCTACAATTTATTACCCACTTTTTTTTATTACTCACACGTACCGTAAAGTCCAGCGTGTATTGCGCAGTGCATAACGCGCATCTACATTTCCAAGGTTAATTTTTTAATTTTTAGGTACATTCGCCGTATAACGCGCATCCCCTTTTTTTACGAAGAAATCTGAAATACTAGTATACATTGCTTTTATGTTTGAAGTCATTTATTCGAGATAATATCCCAGACTTTTGTAAAAATAATATACTTCTGGAACTACAACTCTTTTAGTTCATAAGGCAAGTCGTTTCTTTTAAATAAACAGTATTTCGAGATACATGTAGAAGTAAATTTTTTTAATACTCATCTCTTTTGTTACTTTTAAGGCTATCATTTTTATATCCGGTGTATAACGCGCACCCTTAAGTTTCGATCTTATTTTTTGTGTTCAAAGTGCGCCGGATTTTATGGTACTTGGCTTGTTTTTCTTATCCTTTAAGCTGGAAAATTTTTTAGAAGAAATAATTCTTTGAGTCATTTTTCTCTTGTTTTTCTTTACAGTTAATCTAAACTCGTAAACATAAATTTGAATCTTTCCAAAATCGTATTTTCTGATAATAGGTCGTAAGTAGCAATTTCATCTGATGATTAATGTTAAGTGCAGGAAAACGTCTCAGAAATCTAACTGGTGTAAGCGATTTGTGACGTGGTTTCAGCCAAGCCTGTTTTGATTCTAATAGTTTTTAAAAAGTGTATGAAAAACATAATTTTAGCAATGCGCTGAATTTTGTTTTTTGAGTCGGGTCAATTTATTTATTAGAAACCACTTTTGACCGCTTTGAGAGTATGCAATTAATATTATGTATCATCTTATAACATTAGTATTGTCTGATAATCGTCGTATTAAATAAAAACAATTATCTTTTATATCTTGATACAAAAAAAATTGTGCCTTCTATTAACAAAACTTTACTAGGCTAATTTTACTAATTTACATAAAATTGAACTAAAAATTTTTACCATATAAACTTATGTGTTTATTTTTCACTCAAAAGTTACATGTAAGTATCATAATAATAATTGCTAAAATATTTATGTAACAGAATATTTTCTTAAGAATTTTAAAAAACGCAATACAAGTTTATTGCTTTCATTGAAAAGTGTTGTAGATTTCTGTTTAAATCAATATGCAAAAGTACAATTTTAAATGTTACAATTATGTACATGTACACTATTAGAGTTCCGCTGAATAATAAAAATAATTAACTAATAATATACAAGGAGTAAAAAATTAAATTCCATGTTATTTTGATGTTTGACTGTAAAGAATTCAAATAAATATAACTATATATATTAATGCACTTAGACTGAAACAAAATCCATTAGTATAACCTGAGCTTTTTAACATATTTTTAATGAGGTTCGCTTAAAATCCAGTAAAACAATGTACATTTTAAGAAATATGAAAAAAATATCTTTATAGCTCAGTGACTTACTTCACATTATATCTTTCAGAGCTGTATCATCCCTCAGTACATATTTCGTAATCACATTGACATATTCTGTCACATAGCAACTAATATCAAACAGCTTACACAAACAAACAAAAATCTAGAAAAGAAAACATTTTTGATGCGCATTTTGCAAGATATGTAATAAATGAAGGAAAAAGAAAATATTTGATAAATTACAAACAGCAACACAAGGTTCTTTTTTTACGAGCAATTTCACACATTTTTGAAGTAATAAATTTAATAAATTATTTTTGTGCTTTTGATATTTTCAATAATTTGCCACTTGGAATTTCACTACAGGTTTTTTTTTATTAACAGAAAGCAAGATTTACAATAAATGGCGAGAAAAGAGAGTATTTGACAGAACACAAACATCACATTTTAAACCTTAAACGAGATTGTTTTTTTTTTCTCGAACAAATTCAGATAATTTCCAAAGTCAAAATTTTAATATATACTTTTAGTTTTCGAAAATGTAAGCGATTTGTTATGTAATATTGGATTACAGTTTCCAAGTCTGATTAATTTTTTCTCAGTATAAACATAATGTATGACGGAAATTATTAAGAGATGTTTGCCAACGTTATTTTCAAAATTTTTTAATGTAAAACCTGAGTAGATAAATATGCTTTGAGAAAAAATTATTAAACATTCTAAGGCAACGATTCTCAAACTGAGGGGGGGGGGGGGGGCGTGGGGGGGC